>JAVYIG010009367.1:0-40000 GCA_035222895.1 Strongylocentrotus droebachiensis | reverse complement strand
GTTAATGATGCTATTTAAAGATGTCAATGTCGACATTCTAAAGAAAATATAAATAATAATAGTGATAAGAATTAAAAAGATGAATTAAATAGTTGAATCGTGCAAAATCGTTTTGCCTTGATATGTTTTGAAAATACAACAGAAAAAACTAAAAAACAAATCATTTTTAAGGGAGAAATTTACCTCATTGTAACTAATCGTTCTGCATGCACAAAATGTTATTTTTTTTGTGAAATTATTCAATTCATCCTCTTTTTTGTTCTTTGTAGATATGATAAGGCCCATAAAATACCTTAAAGCTCTTTTATAGCCAGCGTTACTTTTCATATTTCCGATGTTTGGAATGTTGTTCTATCACCATGCCAACCACGGAGAGCACGATCGGAAAGACTTTCGATAAATCAACTCAGTAGCAATTCAATACGAGGTGTCGTGGTCGAGTGGATACGTCGACGGACTGTCGATCTTAAGGTCCGCGGTTCGAGTCCCGCCGCGGCACTAATGTCCTTTGGCAAGACATTGATCTACATTTGCCACACTCAACCCAGGTGAGGTAAATGGGTACCTGGCAGGAATTAATTCCTTGAAATGCTAGAGCGCCGCAGTTGCTGCCTTGCTACAGCCAGGGTAATAATCGGGGCAGCGCACTATACAAGAAGCCACCATTATTTACTATTATTAATAAAACCCTATATATTAAATGAAAGCGTTTATCCATGAAATGAAATGAAAGCGTTTATCCATATTCCATGAAACATTAACACATGAACATTTCTTTGAGTAATACTGAAGTAAATAATCGTTATTCATAGTAATCAATGACATAGCCATGCAGAGTCATGTTTAGACACATTAGTACGTCATTGTCATGTTCGCATGCTTCTGTAGGTGAAGGTCGAAATATCGAAATTACCTTAACCTTATATTTCTCGAAAGTCATTACAATCATGTTGGAGATATAGTTTGCAGGCGCAATATACCTTGTCAGTCGTCACACCGTGACAGCTACCACGTGTAAATGTCAACCATTCGCTGTACGTCTACAGGCTGAATTAACACCATACGAAGAGGTGGAAATTGAATTTGCTCTGGTATGCGCAGTCACATTTGTGTTAAGCAATCCATAAAATGCATTGTAATTAATTACCATGAAACGTATGGACTCGAATTACAAGCAGCACATAGGTAAATAATTCTCAAGTTCATCGTGAAATTAAATTGATTCTAACCATGCTGACAGAAACGTTGAACATTTTGATGTTGAACATTTGTTAAGATGTAGGTTTCTGAACACAACATGTCGCGTGGTTGGGTGCAGCCCTTGATCATTTTTAAATGACCGAAATTCAGGCTATCGTCACTCATGTTTCGGTATTCACATCTTACTGATAATAAACATACTGCACCTCTTGTCTGGAATGCATTCCCTCAAGAAATATGTCAAACTAGAAATTTTAATGGATTTAAAAGGAAACTCAAATCTTATTTATTAGCGAGTACGTAACCCCTGTATACTATTTTATTTGTAAAAAGAATTTCATTTTTTTTAATATATATATATTTGTTTCGATTTGTATTGTTTTGTTATTGTCCAGTAAATTATTTATGTACATAGTTATCCATTGCCAAAATATTTTAATTCAAACCTTTGGCACAGCCTCGACAATTTCTTTACCTTTAAATGTACTGATCAGTGACCTTCTGATGTTTGTATAACTTGTATTTTTTTTTTTTTTACATTTGTATTATCTTTTATATACATATATGTTTTTCATTGACTGGAATGAATAAATCTTGAATCTTGAATCTTGAAAACTACATTTAAACCACAGTAAATTTTTCAAATATACGTCTTCTTACTTTGCTGTCTCGCAACACATATCATAGTACCTCAGATTTAAAGTATTACCTTACGCATTTATTAGGTTAAATACCTCATTTTGGTTTGACGTATAAGAAAGTATGGATGTGCTCGTATCTAGTCCGGATTAAATTCGCAATGACCCTTTGACCCTAGATTACGAAATGAAAGCAGATATCCAGATTATCTGGTTATGTGTTTTCATTATTACAAGAAAAAGACGTACAAGAGCGCATATTTAAAAGAGCTTACAGTAATAAGTGTTAAAGCGTAATTAAATGCGAAATGATGTCTGCACTCCCATCAAAAATTCTACATATGATTCCCTGTCCTCAATACTCTACAATACCTTGCACGACTCTCTTGCAAAATTCCGGGAAATGTCTAGAAATAATGAAAATCTGTTTTTCCAGTAAGACTAATGAAATGCGCTCTTAATTTGGATGGATTTTCTGCCGAAAACATTTGGCAAAACCATCTCAGCAGAAATATGAAGACCGTGTGTGCTAGCTTTTAGGACAATGAATGTTTGACCTGCATGGATTTGTTTCCAAGCTCATTTATCATTTTGACAATTGCATATGAAGTATCACGAAACGGATGTTAATTTTACAGTGCTCAACAGAAGGAAGATGGTTATATCTCTCAAAATAGCAAACAAACAAAAGACCGAAGCAAATATGTCTCTGTTAAAGCCCCACTGTACTACTTGAAGCTACTTGCTCCCTCTATATAGAAAACGATGCCTAATCTTAGACCATTGGTCCCCCATGATCCTCTTTTTCTTATGTTAATTAAGAGCTGAGTTGATGGGATAGCCACCTGTCAGTGGTCTTATCCCTCCTAGCCAAACTAGTACAGACGGCCTTTAAGTTTAATCGAATACAGATTGTAATATTGAGATACCGTGCGAGAAGTAGAGAAAAACAGCAAGGCACAGAGAAATAGATAGAGAGATGATCCTGTCGAGTGGAAATGGAAGGTGATAAAGGGAAGCAGGAAAGGATGAAAGCAATAGAAAGAGGGAGAGAGAGGGGAAAAGAGAGACACACACATACCCAAAGGAAAAAGATAGAAAGACAGACAGAAAGAGAGAGAGAAGGAAACAGAGGGTATATTTGAGAGAAGGGAGGGGAAACCGAGGGTTGCTTTTAGTTCAAATGGTTATTCAGAATAAGAACATTATAAAATGTATGGTTCACCTCATCTTTTGGTTCAAACACCGACATCACTCTTAACCAAACAAAACCCCAAATTATCAGACAGACAGATATGTTTTTCTCAAGACTATAACATGTACGAGGGCTTTATTTCTTATGGGGCGCCGTCTAAGCAATCACACGTCTTAACGGGGCACTAACACAACCCTGAAACTGAATCGCCAAACGCTCAAATCACCTCCCTAATTCGAACATCATCTGCTTAATTTCACGACAATAACAGTCGACCAGATCTCGTTTGATTCGTTCAATTAGATCATCACATGCAATCCCTGCAATTCTCCAATGAGCATCTTTAGATCATTATTACCTCCCTGATGTATTCTAATGATTCTCTGTGTTCCTAACTCTTCTCATATTTGCTCATTTGATTGGGAATGCGTGCGTGGAACAGTGTAAAGTTGTTGACACACAAGCTCAAAATCTAGATCTCGCATTACCGTGTAATAGGGCCATTGGAGTTGCAATGTTTCAAATCGATTTTTATTTTCAACAAAGCAGAAGGATGTGTTTATCTTTCTTCCAGCGAGGCACATATACGTTTATGTCTTTTCGCCGCATTATTTCATGTACAAATTATACCCTTTGTTTTTCTTTGACATTGCAGCATTTATCATTGCTTTGTAAATATTGATATTAAAAGCAACTTGATAAAACATTGTTGATGTAGGTCGAAATGAGTTGGGTTTGCATGATTACAGCTTTGGGATTGCAAGTCCCTCCCCACCCCCTTTGTTTTAATTCATCCTATCCCTATCACCCATGGTTCATTACCTGTTTCCAGGATGCATTATTTTCATTTTCATTTTTAACTATTTTACTTTTTAATGGGGGCGGGGGCAACGCCCTTATTATGTAACTAAGGGATAATACCCCTTCCCTTGATTTAAGAAATCCTGGATCATTTACGGGATACCTCGTTACACAAAAGAAATGACCTGCTTTTGTTTAAAATGTCGTACTTTGGAATTTATGAAGTTGAGTTGAAATGGTTTGAATCTTACGTAAAAGAGAGAAAACAAATGACCTTCTTCCCGTTTGAACTGGAGTCTCACAAGGATCCATACTATGACCATTTCTTGTTTCTTCATGAATAATATCTCGAATCCAAATTGTAATCCACAGACAAAACTCTCCCTTTATGCGGACGGATACAGCTTTTTATAAATCAGGTTTAGATGTCAAGATAGTGCAGTCAATGTTACAGCCAGACATGAAAAAGCTCAGTAAATGTTTTTTAGATAATGGAATGATTGTTAATTCAGACAAGATAAAAATTATGTCGTTTTCATCTCGTCGGAAGAGAAATACTTTTAAATTTCAGATATTTATGAATAGTCAATTACTAGAAACTGTCACTAGTATGATCAATAATATTGCATGTACACGGAAAATCAAGTCTTCTTTAGCTATTGCAAATTTGAAACATTGTATTTTACACTCATTCTTCCGTACGTTGACTAATGTTGTACTGTTTGGTGCTCTTTGACAAAAAAAGGACAGGTTGAGAATATAAAGTAGCCAGAACAAAGACGCTCGACTGGTTTTAAATGCTGACTACAATACACCATCATTAGGACTTCTTCACACACTTAAATTGCAGCCAATTGAACAAAGAATAAACTTCATTTTTTTGTTTTGGTGTACAATACTGCACAACTTGCCCCTCAATACCTCCGTAGTCTAATATCTAAACGTAATGTCGCCTATTGGACTCGATATACCATTGTTTAATGATTCAAATGATTGTACTTCTCATGCAAAACATAATACAAGAATAATTATATCACAACAAAATATGCAATGAAACGATAAATATAATGGAAATAGCACGAGAAAAGAGGAACTAACTTGAAGCAGAGCTTGTTGAAGTGTTAGTTCCTCAGATGCCAATTATACCTACCGAAACCAAGAACTGAACATAACAAATACTCCTTCTCTATTATAATGTAATCAATTGTTACATCAAACATTACATATAATTATGTAAAAAAATAATTTAAAAAAATAACGCCTACTGCATGCAACACAGGTCTACAATATGATATCGCAATAAAAGGCCAATTTATTTTATTTTATATTACAGAGTTTTATTGAAAATTGTCATACCTCTGATGTACATTTATGCTTTAATTGCCATGTATTCTACGTATCTATCTATTTGTTTTAATGTTGTGTTTTAACTTTAAACATTGTAATATCCACTTGATACAGGGTGTCCTTGTAAAGCAGGCCTTGTGGCGCTAAATGGGGCTACACTGTGTTTGTAAAGAAGACTGAATAAATGAATAAATAAATCAACTGTAAATTACAGAATATCTGAGCCTCCATGTTGATGAAACACCGCTATAGGTCTGGGATCAACCCAGTATTGCCAACCCTCCTGGGCATCTCTCTTTTTCAGGTTGAACGAGCCTTTCTCCGGCGACAATCCCTCCGTTGCCAATATCATCCACTAAAAGGTAATACAAAGTTTTGGTATGGGGTCACGAATTTGGTTCAAATGAACATATTGGAAGCATATTCGATCCTACAATATTCAGTGATCGTTGTCGCGGTAGAAATCGAGTCTAAAGTTATGAAATTGTAAGTAATAAACTCTTTATGTTGTATAGCTCCCTTTCAAGGTCAAGATATTTATTAATCTATATTATATAAAACAATTTTTCTTGACTAAAATCGACCGATTAGCTATTCCCGTTTGGAAATCTCAACTACATATTCTGAAATTGTCATGGTCGCAGCTACCATCGTGCGGCCGTAGGCGCTATTAGAAAATTTTCAACATTTACCGGGAGCACCGGTAATTTTTTTTATTCCATTTTTCTTGAAAGCAGAAGTGTTTTAGGGGCTAAATTTTCTAGTGCTTATATTACATCCACAGGCGCATCCAAACATATCAAAATCGTAAAGAATCACTATCCACCCAATTTTCAAAATTTCCCAAACCTTTGTATAACCTTTAATACCAAGTTCTTTACCTCAACCCTGAACCAAACACTAACCCTAACCTTACATCTTACCTGAAGCCCAGTTGCAACCCTATAACTCTACCCTAATATATCGTTAACGAAATTGTCGCCGCAAAAATGACGGAGCATCGCTGTCTCGCATCTCATTTTGTATTGCTTTAAATGAGACACATGATCTTTCCTGATAGGGCTATATTTACTATTTTTTCTCTTAGACTTCATGAAGATACGACAGGGTATCATATCTGTTTATCTCCTATCTTAACGAGTAAAACAAGTTACCCACATATGGGGCCGGATGCTTTAATGGTAAAGGATAATAGGTTTCAAGTATAATTAGGTCATTGTTATGATGGGTTGGTGCTTGTAATTAGGGGTATGTCCTTCGTTTATGAGCTCCTAGATAAGGTAAACATCTCGATGATCCGCAATAGACTGCTTCCCCGTGCGAAACATTTCCTGTCATACTTTGAGAGCCAACCACCTTTATGCCACAACTTACATATAATGTCTCTGATGTAAATTTAAGTGCAAAAAGAGCATTATATATGTATAATAATATACTTTCTTGACAATAGGGGAGAAAAATAAAGCGGATGTGATGGAGAGGGGAGAGAGAAGAGGTGGGGGTTCGGATGGCAGATTTAACGATGAAATTAAGGGGAGTAAAAGGAACGGGGGGAGACGGAACCGTGGTTTCAAAAATTAAATTTTACACCTTTCGTTCAGGAGGTGTTTACAAAAAAGAAAGAAAATACTAATGAAGTCAGATTCATATATACGAAGACACTGTACAACACTTCACATAAATGAGATATGGCATCCGATTTCAACCGAGAATGTTAGATATCTGTTCAAAGGATAGGACTTAATTTAGTCAGCTCAAAAACGTGTATTGTAATTATGGGCTTATGGGTAAAGCTTTGCAGTTTTTCTTAGTTAGAAGTTTGCTTTCTGATCTACCAGCAAGCTAGTTTAATCTTTATTTAGCTCCATGTTTCACACGACAACATTTTTTGAGAGAGATAATTAAGACTGCATCGCTTTCAGCTACGGAGGGATGTAAGCAAAGACGACACATGACGAAATACACAGACAAGTCATGAAGAGGGTTAAACAGACACATAGAGAGTCAACATACAAGAAGAAGAAAAAAGAAGTTTACGAAGAAGAAGAAGAAGAAGAAGAAGGAGAAGGAGGAAAGAAGAAGAAGAAGACGAAGAGGAAGAAGAAGAAGAAGAAAAGAAGGAGAAGAAGAAGAAAAGAATGAGAAGAAGAAGAAAAGAAGGAGAAGAACAAGAACAAGAACAAGAACAAGAAGAACAAGAAGAAGGACAAAAAGGAAAAGAAGAACAAGAACAACAAGAAAGGGAAAACTAGAGGAATAAGAAGAACTAGAACAAGAAGGTAGAGGCCAAAATGGACTGAGGGATTTTGAAAACCGACAGAGTTGTCTGATAATTGAGCGGAAATTATTACAATAGTTAGAAGGTAACCTTGTTTCCTAATCAATAAACATTGATTGCTGTCTCGGAGGTACCTGGCTTGATGTCAAAGTGTCACTGCTCTTGAATCTGCGATTTTCTCCGGCTCTCGGGTACTAGCAGGATTTCGATGCAGCTACGCTCGCCAAAATTTGAGGTTTGAAAATAAAGGTTTCTAGATGCGTAGAATCATGACGATTATCCGCTCTTCAAGAAACTTCATGTAACTCTAACAACGCACAATTTGTTTTAAAGTAATGTTCTCTAGTAACTTGGGGTCGATTTCGTTAATTCTTCGAGTCTGTTATATTGATAAGCAGGACTTATGATTAGTCGGACAGAAACGAGGAGGGGGCATGCTCTAAATGGATGACAAAAAAAAATGAAACACAGATAGAAAAAATGCGGGTGTGGATTAATACAAACATTTGTGAATTGGTCTAGCGGCACGTTCACTTTGTCAGCTCTCTGTTTTCGCCTACAAACTGGCTCTATCAGGCGACTCCGGTTCGAGATTGAGTAACGTCTTTCGGATGGTGACGTTAGGGTCGGCCCCTAGACGTACTGTACGTAATCATATTATATTAATACACGTCTGTGTAAACATACACATGTAATACCTTTAGTACCTTTAATATTCAATTTTCACAAGCCACAGTATCACTTAGGCCTACTGGCACTTGTTTTCTACTACTATCTACATGCTGACTAGAATGACGAACTTATGAGAACGAAATCGTGTATCGTCCAGTTTTCCGAACTTCACCCAAACTGTCAAAAACTATACAGATTGTGACGTGGGCATGACACCTTGGATCAACGTTCCGACATCGAACGGTGCAAGTATCTTAGCAAAGTATGGATTTTATACTGTCGTTACGCCATGATGACGTCATGACCTTAAAGTCCCTATTCCGACGACATCATAGACTGAATTCAACAATGTTATGGAGATTCGCTCTGGCATGTTTAGCTTATTATGTTTTTTTCTCATTTTGCTAATTGGGGGGGGGGGGGCGTATATTGATTTTTTACAAAATTATATGAAAATGGCTTAATAGGATATTGTATGGAAATAAAATGATAGCCTTGCAATCGTATTTGTTTGTAACCGATGTCATTATCATTAATATAGTGTGATTGTTGCTCTCCATAAAAGTAGTGGTACGTTACTGAAGTTATGGAACATGCATTCTGGCTTGGAACTCAGTTCAATACTGCACCGACTATTATCATATTTCGGCCTACACTCTAAAAAATGAAATGTTAAATGTCAATTTAAAAAGGCCGAGGAGTGACCACTCTTTCAAAATTTCAGATTGTTTCTTTTAACCTGCTAGATTCAACCTTTATAGTGTTGGATCCAGCATGTTTAAAGTGTTATTCTACCATTTTGAAAGAGTGGTCACTCCTCAGCCCTTTTAAATGGTGATTTAACATTTCAGTTTTAAGAGTGTACGTATTTCATTACGGGTTGAAAGAAGTGTTGTTGCAACTTGATACTGACAGATGCTAATTCACTTTATTTTCCTTTTATCCTTAGTTCTCTAAAAATATACTTTCCGCAGAATTTAGGTTGAACGTTCACGTATGTTTTGGATGATATCATGTATACAGTGTGCGAGGAACAATAAATGAGGTGTATTTCCCTTAGCTTGTATAGCTATCTCTCTCCAAACATTTGAGAATAGTTGTACGCACAATTCAACCACAAGAGGAGACGTTTTGATATATTCCTATACTACCAAGTTTGATACATCCTAGCTGCAGCCGGCCAGCTGCGATGAGACCAGAAAGTCAACAATCCAAGACATCGACCTGCCATCGTCTTGTCCTTATGTAAATATAATTCACCAATTCCAGCTAAAACTCCAAGTTTACATTCAACACAAACATGTGGCGAATGAGTATTTCATTCGTTGTATAGGAAATGATCATTGAAAATTCCAATCACACGGTTTGTATTAATTAAAGGAAGCCAAGAAAGCAACGAAAAATGATATAATAGTCAAGATATTTAGATATGTGTAGAAATCAATTGCACTGCATGAAAGAAATATCTATTGTAATGATGATGATGATGATGATGATGATGAAGATGACGATAATTATTATGATCGCGATTATGATAACGACAAGAATAGTGAAAAAATAGAAATAATAACAATCTTGATAATAATGACGACATTGACGGAATTGATGAAGTTGATAATAATGACGACGTTGGTGATATTGACGACGTTGATGGAAATATTGACGTTGATAATAATGATCTTGAAAATAATGACGACGTTGGTGATAATGATGACGTTGATAATAATGAAGACGTTGATATTTACGGAAGAGGTTCAACCTGATAAGATCAAGAGAATATGGAGCTATCTGCAAGACAGTGTCAATTATCAGGATGTTTAACCCTCAAGTAGGTATTATTTCTTAAAGTGAACCAGTAACATTGTTGAAGGTTGATGGAAAAACTGCGTAATGTTTGTATAAAATGTTACTTATTATATTCCTTCTACTGTACTTACCCTCTAACATGCAAAAAATGTTGAACAAATTCTCAAACCGCGAAGATATTTATGGTGTTCTTTGAAGGCGTCACCAATTTTAGAAATTTCCCAACCTTTTTTCCATGAAAATAACACATAAAACAGGCTTTTAAAAATCTGTCAACACTTAAATGTTTGGAATGGTATAAAGAGCCAATTCATTGCTTTTGATGATTTACACTCACCTAAAATTAAATTAAATTATAATGATACAGTTGGGAGAATTAAGGAATCGATCAAATCATATTTTTTCAAATTTGTATCATTAACAATGGTCTGCTTTTCAGATTATCTTTAAATATAAATCTAGCATTGAAATCACTACATTAGCACCATTTTCTCTCATCTGAACAATGTTCAAGCAAGAATGAACTGGCATGATTCTTTCTTTTTTTAACCCCAAAAACTCGTTTTGTACACTTTTTGTTACAGATTATTTTACACGATATATTTTTGCCGCTAGCCTCACGCCTACACAGTCCACTAGTCCCGCTGATCGCTCTATATACGACGTACAAACTGCGTTTACAAATTCAAACGTTTTCAGGCGCAGTTTTGTATTCATACTCACGTAAATGCGCTCTTATCTCTCAAGTTTTAGATTACTGTTCTATATTGTCTAAGATTCCCCTTTAGCTATCGTAATAATTTAGGACACTTAGCATTAGAGTATTCTTCTCCGGGGTTTTCCCTTATTATGATATTACGTGGGATATCATAATTTTTATCATAGACACGGACTGGAAATATTATCGTCACGCATAAAGATTTGCAGTCATCAGTTTGAGCAAAGCAAAGTATTGTGTTAATCCGCTTCTGCGTCTCTTTTGCACAGTCCGGGTCACTCCGCGACCGCCGCAAAAGCATAAGCGGTCGCGTTTAGTTTAAATAAATAAATGGTATACAAACATATGTTTCCAGTAAAAAAATTAACGGCTCCGTTAATTAAAGATAAGCTACGGTCAATCGCTCTCACACAGATTATTCTTTGTATTTATCACTTTCACTGACTTCACCACTCATATACAACGTTCACTATAAATGGAGCAGAATGCAGAGGTTATTGCCCCCACTGCACTACTTATAGCTACTTGCGCCCTCTATATAGCAAACAATGCCTAATCGGTGCCTGTTGGTCCCCCATGATGCTCTTTTTCTTATGTTAGTTGAGAGCTGATTTGATGAGATAACCACCTGTCAGTGACCTTGATGGTGGTCTCATCCCCCCTGGCCAAACTAGTGCAGACGGGCTTTAAAGAGTTGTTTGACAAGGAGTTTGGATTTATTCGTAGGGTTATATGCGACCGCTTGTGCGTTCGTAGCCTATAATCTAGGCGGAGTGCCGAGCTTTTTTCTTTGCTGCTAGACTAACCTTAAAGGTAAAGACCAGTATTGGCAACGCCCCAATTTCAAAAAATGAAATGGAAGCTCTCATTACCAATCATGTGAAAGAATATGTTTTGACTAATACATGATGATAAAAAATTTGCCGGGAAACCGCCTACTAATTCATATATTTGGTAAATTTATTTCTCTCATGGTCTGGTGAGAGAGATAGGGTAGTCCCATATACATCTTTCTGTGTATAGTGCTTGTAACTTTACGAAGAATGAGCCAAATTTCTTATCATTTTGATGATTCCAGAACCTTGCAGATGCTAGATGCTAGATGGTCGACCTTTTCTGATCGATTCCACAACGTTTCTTTCACAATGCAATCGCATGACCATTACTGGTCTTTACCTTTAAGCAGAACGTCTGATACGGCGAGACTACGAACCGTGAGCCGCGAAGCGGCTCACCGCCTATAATCACTGGTCTAGCTTTAGTCGTTGTTTTTTTTATTTTCGACCATGAATCCGTGGCAGTTTTTCGTACGAAAAACTGCCACGATTCATGGTCGATAATACAAAAACAACGACTAAAGCTAGACCAGTGATTATAGGCGGTGAGCCGCTTCGCGGCTCACGGTTCGTAGTCTCGCCGTATCAGACGTTCTGCTTAAGGTTAGTCTAGCAGCAAAGAAAAAAGCTCGGCACTCCGCCTAGATTATAGGCTAGTGCGTTCGCGGAGTGGCCTTTGGCGTTGCAAATGAGCCTCACAGACGCAGAAGCTTTGCTCAAGCCAGTCATTTTGTATTGTGGTATTTTGGAGTGCAGCTAAAGGCATTCTTGGTTTATGGAAAGGCTCCTCATCAGACCGAAGTTGCAAAATAATCCGCTTTTTCAGACTCGGGCTATTTTCCCAAAGCTCGAAATTGTGTCATCACCAGACCAATACGCTTTTCACAAACTAGAAGAAGACGGGGGCAAATTAGCATGCTATTTTGGAAAGAAGACCAAGATTTCTCGGGACATTTTCTCGACCATATAACCCGCTAATTGCAACTGCGGGCTGATGAACACGCGAATTAGATGGCTAACCCCCCCCCCCCCCCCCCCCCCCCTTTGTGTTCTCCCCCCCCTCTCTTTCTATCTCTCTCTCTCTCTCTATCCCTCTCTCTCTCTCTCTCTCTCTCTCACTCTCTCTCTCCTCCCTCCCATCCTCTCCTGCAATGTTTAAACCCTTGTGTTTTGTGTAGGGGATCCCCTTGAAGACGACGGGTCGTTCAGATGCCTCTTGCAGATGACCTTCAAGACAATGTCAATGTCAATGACTCGCCTTCGTCTCCTCTTACTTTCATTCAAACATTTCCACCACATGCTAGTCACTGAACTCAACTGTTTTTGGTTTTAATTTAGAAAGGTGAATTCTGGTATAGATAGATGATTTGAGAATTTGTCATTTGTGAATGTCTTTTAGTAAGAGTACAACAGTATCTAAAGGGGAAGTCTACCGTGGTAGAGAAAAGATAGAGAGGGAGAGAGGGAGAGAGGGAGGGAGGAAGAAAGAGAAAGGGAGACACAGAGAGAGAGAGAGACAGAGAAGAGAGAGAGGGCGAGATGGAGAGAGGGAGTGTGAGAGAGAGGGGGTGAGACAGAGAAGAGAGAGAGGGAGAGAGAGAGAAGAGACAGAGAGAGAGGGCGAGATGGAGAGAGGGAGTGTGAGAGAGAGGGGGTGAGACAGAGAAGAGAGAGAGGGAGAGAGAGAGAAGAGACAGAGAGAGAGAGAGGGCGAGATGGAGAGAGGGAGTGTGAGAGAGAGGGGGTGAGACAGAGAAGAGAGAGGGAGAGAGAGAGAAGAGACAGAGAGAGGGCGAGATGGAGAGAGGAAGTGTGAGAGAGAGGGGGTGAGACAGAGAAGAGAGAGAGGGAGAGAGAGAGAAGAGACAAAGAGAGAGAGGGCGAGATGGAGAGAGGGAGTGTGAGAGAGAGGGGGTGAGAGAGGGAGAGAGAGAGGGAGAGAGAGAGAAGAGACAGAGAAGAGAGAGAGGGCGAGATGGAGAGAGGGAGTGTGAGAGAGAGGGGGTGAGACAGAGAAGAGAGAGAAGAGAGAGAGAAGAGACAGAGAAGAGAGAGAGGGCGAGATGGAGAGAGGGAGTGTGAGAGAGAGGGGGTGAGACAGAGAAGAGAGAGAAGAGAGCGAGAAGAGACAGAGAAGAGAGAGAGGGCGAGATGGAGAGAGGGAGTGTGAGAGAGAGGGGGTGAGACAGAGAAGAGAGAGAAGAGAGAGAGAAGAGAGAGAGAAGAGAAAAGAGAGAGGGGGATGTAATGAAACATCTATAGTAGATATAGATGTAGGGGAGCAATACGTGACGTCACTGAGATCCAGAGGATAACCCGATGGAGTGTGAATCACAAGGTATAGGGTTCGAATCTTGTGCATTTTAATTGAAGAAAATTGAAAATAGCGCAGATACTTTATAATCTGTATAATCCGTTTATCTTTATATCGTTATAGTGTTCGTATGAGCTTGTATATTCAACCTCCAAAATATAATTTATCTTTCATGGAACGGGGACAAAATTCGAAAGCGGTTATTACCGAAAGATTGATTGAAAACAAACATCGATTAAACTAGAATTGTAGGCACTTACTCTTGTAACTACATACAAGACCGACATTTATTAAAATTGAGAAGCTCCCATATTTTACTTCTCTGCCTATATTCGAGGTTAAAGATAAACCTCTTAAACTGAAGATTAGCCAGTATTTTGCAGCGGTACTTTCATGCCATGGATATTAGGGCCATTGAAAGGATTACATTCGGGAATCTGGATGAAATGTTATACCAAAGTCTGATAAATGGTGGGCCTAGATTCGACATCCTTCCTGCACTTCGCGACTACTGCCCCCCGTTCGTGACAAACGTATAGGATTAAGAGCTTCAAATGAACTTGTGTCTCTGTCCAACTTCTCTCTTTTATGTCTATCTCTCTTTCTCTCTTTTTCTTTTTCTCTGTCTCTGTCTCTGTCTGTCTGTCTGTCTCTCTTTCTCTCTCTCTACCTTTTTCTCCCTCATTTTCTCTCTCTGCCTCCCACTCATTTCTCAGTCATTTTGGCCCATACAAGGAGACAAAGAAAGTCATTTAGATTGTACATGGACTCTATGGCGTAGCCTGGCCGGTTCAGTTTGGGGGTACTTGTGCCATGGAAGGAAAGGGGTAACAGTCTTACTTTAGGGTCTCCTCCCCCCCCCCCCCCCTCTCTCTCTCTCTCTCTCTCTCTCTCTCTCTCTCTCTTTCTCTCTCTCTCTCTCTCTATCTTTTCTCTCTCTTTCTCTCTCTCTCTCTCCTTCTCTCTCTCTCTCTCTCTATCCCTCTCACTTACTTTATTTTCTCACATTTTTACCATGCAAATTTGGGGGACCCCAGCCCCGTCGATAGCTCCGAGTTCGACGCTGCATAGATTGCCAGGTCAAATCTGAATTGATCACTTGGTCCAATTTACATTAAGATACAAATGACAAGTGATATTTGTTTCATGTTATGCGACAAGCGGTGAGGAGAAATCGTATAATGATAGGCCCCAAATTTGATGCGGCGATGCCACATTTTAGTAGGTCAATCATGCGTGTTGCAGAAAATATGATATTCTCACTTTCCTATGTCTTTTGACGCAGAAAGCAACCGCTAGACGTGTCCATGTACAGCGCCCCATTTATTTCTGCCTTTCGATTTCCAGTTTATAGAAAATTAGTCAATTCTCCACTAGATGCGAGTCGCAAATTGATCATTTCGCATAACAATTTAAAGAATTTCGGGTTAAAAAATGCCCTACATGAGGGGAATTATGTGTCGGACGGGCTTTGTATGAGGCAGTTTAGATTAAATCATTTTGTACACGTTATAGGAAATGGTGAACGTGATTTGGCCAAATTGTTCCCTCTTTTGGGCATGGAATTTCATTTAGTTTGATCAAAGTTCGGCACCTTTAAACTAATACATGTAGTCAAACCTGTCTTAATGACCACCTTGTCTATAGTGGTCACCCATATTACATCCCCCTAGAAATAAAATGTAGGCGTTTGTTGAACAACCTGTCTAGGAAGACCCCCTGTCTACAGAGGCCACCACTTTTGTTTCCTTAGGCGGCCGTAATAGACAGGTTTGACTGTATATTAATCGTACAGACTCCATAGGGTTCCTCGGTGATGGGTTGCTCCAGACCTTTTGTGAAATACGTGGCAGAAAATGAATAGTATTGAATCGCAAAGGCGTTTGTTTAGAGCGTTTGTAATAGCCTTTTCACAGTATAGTATGAAGAACGCTTGTGACTCTTTATTATGAAAGTATGCAATGGCTTGCTGTCTCATACGTCTCTATTGCCTAGTCTAAACACTATGGGTATCATTTGATGTTTTTAAATGTTACAACTGGTTAATGATCTTAGTCAGATACATTTACGGAACTTATCCCCCCCCCCCCCCTGTTACACCCACAAATGTAATAACACTTTACCCACAAATGTAACAACACCCACAATGTAATAACACTTTACCCACAAATGTAATAATTTCACCCACAAATGTAATAACCACTTTACCCACAAATGTAATAATTTTGAATCACCCACAAATGTAATAATGACTTTACCCACAAATGTAATAAATTTGAAGTGATATTTTGAATCACCCACAAATGTAATAATGACTTTACCCACAAATGTAATAAATTTGAAGTGATATTTTGTCGAATTTGTTCAAAACTAAAACCCTGTAATAAAGCATGGGTAAAGCTAACTACCACCTAGCTAACTACCCCCGGACATCTACCCCCAGTCAACTACCCCTTCCCCGGACATCTACCCCCGGACATCTTACCCCATCCAACTACCCCTCCCCCTGGACAACTAACTCCCCTCCAACTACCCCCCCGGACATCTACCCCCAAGCAAATTAAGGTAGTTGGGGGTAGTTGCCCGGGGGTAGTTGGATGGGGGTAGATGTCCGGGGGTAGTTTTCAGGGTTGGGGTAGTTGGCTGGGGGTAGTTGGAAGGGGATAGTTGGATTGGGGGGGGGGGTGTCCGGGGGTATTTATAGGGGGTGTAGATGTCTGGGGGTAGTTGCCCGGGGATAGATGTCCGGGGGGTACTTGACTTGGGGTAGATGTCCGGGGGGTATTGTCCGGGGTAAATGTCCAGGGGTAGTTAGCTGGGGGGGGGGGGTTATCATTCTAGGGGGTAGATAGCTGGGGGTAGTTGGCAGGGGGGTAGGTGTCCTATATTCTCGATTAGAGATTATGTCTGACATTTCTTTCGGGGGAGTCCCCTCTCTCGTGGTTGTAGCTCCATGGTAATGAGCAGTGTCAGAACACTAAAGTTACAACAAAGTTATTTCGATTAGGATAAACTTTAGTTTTTGCTGTGTTTAGAAGATCTTCATTGAAAAAGATCGCACAACCAAAAACAAACTAACAATTATGCATTAAACGGGTTAATCCTCACATAGTATATTACAGACCAATCATGTGTGATTCTTTGTCTACACTATAAGTGTATAAACCGTTCTAAAGAAAATGTATGTGTCATATGAGTGAACTATATATCATCAAATATGTTATCTCAGTGTTAAAGCAAATATCTGGAAACTACATACCTCTATTGCTTTTTAAAATCACTAACATATTCATGTATTTATAATCCTTATATAAGTGTATGTTTTGTTTTGCATTTATGTCTTTAATCAGATTTCTTTTTAAGGTTGAAAAATGGCTCAAAAGTGGCAAACGCCAAACTTTTCAACAGAGATCAGGTAAAGGTTGTTAATATTCTGTATCTCATTGTATAATTAAAATAATTATTTCCTTTTGATCAGTCATACTTCATTTCAACTCCGTCTACTCTTAAAGCATCTGAAAAGTATTACTGAAAAACTTTTGGAGTTGTACGTGTTAAGTTGTTTTATATGGACGAATACTAAGTTACAGAAAACCAGGTATTTTAGTATTTCGGCATCTTGTTCTCTTGTTTTTCCTAGCTTAGAAGAATTGTCACGTGTTAGGTTTTTTGCGTTTTATATCAAGTTCAGTTGATGTTATCAGGTTCAATATTGCCCAAATTATAACCTTGTTTGCTTGTAAAAGACATGTGAGTTACTCCACCTTTTTATACGTAATCATTATTTTGGTTCTGTTACCGTCTGTATATTAATGAAACAACCTCTTCATTCGTTTGGAATAAAATACTTTCTATCTTACAAAATCTATGTATCCATCATTGCATTTAATACTATAAAACCATAACCTCTGCAATTTACTCACATTGATTGAGAGAGTATATAGATATTTTATCAGTCAAAGCAGGGGCGGCCGAGCGACTTCCAAAGTGGGGGGGGCACCAACAAAAAAGGGCACTTTCTGGAAAAAAAAGGGCACCTACAGTGGGAAATCTCAAAGCGAAAATATACTATTTTTTAGACATTGGTATATACCCCTACATTGTGATTACATTATCAGGGATGATTTCAATATTTGTTTCTCTTCATACATCATACAAGATATCGCTTAAGCATCATCAGTTGGGTGTGATGTCTGAATATGCATTTACGAGCGAGCGAAGCGAGCGAGACAAATTTTAAAGATCTGTGAGGTCGCAGTGCGAAAAATTACATCTTATAAAGAGGAAAAAAGCCAATCGTGATGGGGTTATAAGCACATTCTCATAACGGAAGACTGAAAAGACCTTTGATAAGTAACATAATTATATCATCTTTAAATGCGAGTGAGCGCAGCGAGCGAACTTTGGGGGAAATTGCTCTTAGTCGCTTTAAATAAGGGACACGTTTAATGATTACATGAAAAGGGGACAATTATCGAAAGGGATAAGACACTTATTAGAAAAGAAAAGGAGCAGGTGTCAAGGTACAAAGGATAATTATAAGAGGTGAAAATGAGGCATTTTTCACCTGAAAAGAGGCACTCACCAGTGATGAAAAAGAGGCGTTTACGAAAATGGGAAATAGGCATTTGTTGACGGAAAAGGGGCACCCATCAGATTTTGATAGGGGCATTTATAAGAGGTGAAAAGGGGATAGGTCCCTTATTAGAAATGAAAAGGGGCACGTATCATTATTAAAAGGGGAATTATCAGAGTTGAAAAGGGGCACTGACCAGATATGAAAAGGGGCACTTATGAAAATGTAAAAGGGGCACTTATAATAAAGGAAAATGTGCATTTGTTGAATAAAAAGGGGGCACCGTTCAGATTTTTAAAAGGGGCAGTTATGAGAAGGGGAAGGAGCTCTTTCTTTTCAATGGGGGCACTTATCATAAGGAAAAGGGGCACTTATTAGAAAGGGAAAGGGGTAGTTATGAGAAAGGGAAGGAGCTCTCTCTTTTTAATGGGGGCACTTATCATAAGGAAAAGGGGCACTTATTAGAAAATAAGAGGGGCACATGTTAAAATGAAAGGTGTGCTCATCCGAGTTTAAAAAGAGGTAGTTATTAAAAGGAGAAGAGGCACTTCTTACAAAGGAAAAAAGGGGAAGTTGTCAAAGTAAAAGGAGCACCTCTCAGTTTTGAATAGGGCAATTATCAGAGGTGAGAATGGAAAATGGACACTTATTGCAAAGGAAAATGGGAACATGTCGAAGGAAAAGGGGCACGTGTCAAAAATAAAAAGGGCACTCGTCAGAGGTGAAAAGGGGGAAGGGGCACTTTTACTAAGTAATAGGGGCACTTGTCAAAGTAAAAGGGGCACCTTTCCTATGTAAAAGGGGCACTTCTTACAAAATAAAAGGGGCACTTTTCCTATGTAAAAAGGGGCACTTTTGGGGTATCTGAAAAAGTGGGGGGCACTGTGCCCCCCTGCCCCCCCCCCCCCCGGGAGAACCGCCTCTGAGTCAAAGGGTTCTGCAATCGTTCATTCAAAACATGCAAATATGTTTCGCGCGATCTCGTTATAAAGCTATTTATGATTTGTTATATGAAAGTATGCGTTGCTATTTGCTTGTTAACCGATTATCATTTCATACTTGTTTTTGTTTATATAGCTGCTTGAGTGTTTCAGAAGTAGGGAAAACTGTAATATAAATGTGTTTTGTTTGTATTTGCCTTTGAATAAATTTCGTTCTCATGAATTCACACCGTGTACCGCGTACCAATTGGTAGTCTTCAGTATAAGTAATTGATATGTTCATCACATGAAAAAAGGTAATTCATTCACGCACTCATGAAAATATAACATCGCAATCCAACGTTTTAATGTCACTAATAGCGTACATATATATATATATATAAATATATGTTACATATCGTGAACATATTTCATAATCACATGCATAAAACAATCAGCGTCAATATTTAAATACATTTAAGGTCACTTATTCAATTACTTTTTTTTTTTACGAACATTGAATTTCAGGATATTTGTGGGCGTTAGAATATTTACATGATTAAGAAATCGTCGACGGTCAACGAACCATCGAATCGGTCCCTCCTCTGTGTGTTATATATATGGGCCATTTTGACTGATTCTTCAGTTCGTGTGACCGCCGACCAATCATTTATTTGTGACGTGTTGTATCCACATATGTAATAATGTAAATTATTTGTAAATGAAAAAAAAGAGGAATAAGATGGTGGGTCTTAGTTTCGAAGATTTGTTTAAATTTCTATTTCCTTTGAAATAACCGGGTCTGGAGGAAAGACTACGCTCTATACCCATGTTATTCCACAGGAATGAGATGGTGAGGTCTTAGTTTGAAGATTTTTTTTTTTAAATAACCGAGTCTGAAGTAAAGACTACGTTCTCATCCCATGCTTTATTACCGGGTCTTAATTCGGTAGATGGAGGGGTCTTAGTTTAAAAGGTTTTTTTGTTGTTTTGTTTTTTGTTTGTTTTTTAACTTTTGAAAAACCGGGTCTGGAGGAAAGACTACGCTCAATACTTATGTTCTTCCACAGGAATAAGATGATGGGGTCTTAGTTTTGAAGATTTTTAAAAAGTTTTGAATATACGGGTCTGGAAGAAAAACTACGCTCTAAACCCATGCTCTATTAGCGGGTCTTAGTTTGGAAGATGGTGGGGTCTTAGTTTTGAAGATTTTTTATTTTTTTTGAAAGAACCGGGTCTGGAGCAAAGACTGCGCGCTATACCCATGCTTTATTACAGGGTTTTAGTTTTAAATTCGACAAAATATCCCTTCAAATTTATTACATTTGTGGGTAAAGTCATTATTACATTTGTGGGTGATTCAAAATATCACTCCAACTTACATTTGTGGGTAAAGTGGTTATTACATTTGTGGGTGAAATTATTACATTTGTGGGTAAAGTGTTATTACATTTGTGGGAGTTGTTACATTTGTGGGTAAAGTGTTATTACATTTGTGGGCGTTATTACATTTGTGGGAGTTATTACATTTGTGGGTGTAACACCCCCCCCCCCCCACCAACAACGAAACCCCACAATGTTACAGGACTTTATAACAAGTGCACTTCTAATATGCAAAGATAGAGGGGGAGCCCTAAATAGAGGACTTTTAAACAATGAAGGTAGCCCAGCTTGAAAGGATTTGCAGACTCCGTTTCCCGGCAAGGTAATTTATATTATATCCACAAAAAGCATTTAGTTTTACGCGGTTCAATAATTGTGATATCTATGGTTTAAAGCGTAACAGCGTAATAATTTCTCGCAATCTAAGTTATCTTAGATTGTTGTTTTGTTTGCAAGTACTAGGAAGAAGTTCATAAACGATTATCAGTTTCTATTACTTCACTTTTAAATACTGTACATTCAGACTCTTTTCCGGCCTCTCTAGTCTTTCATTTCGTTTTCTATCATTACGAATATGTTTGAAATCGAGAATCCCGAATCCCATTAACAGTGGTTTCGTCAGCTGCGACAGGGGTCACTGAACTTTCAAAAGATGCGCTCGTACTTTCAGAAATGTGACCTCAACCATTATTCCTCGAATGCTACAAAATGTACTTCAATTTTCACGGATTAAGTTTTTAAATCCACCCGAACTTCTGACCATATGTCAATTTAATTTTGCCACGGTTCATGGCGAAAACATATACATCACTTTGGGCAGTAGTAGGACAGGGCATAGCGAGGGCGGGTGAAAATATGACGAAAATGCATGTCGTCTGACATTATTAAAACCTCGTCTTTTAATCATGATTAACGACGGAATCGGTTATTGAGTAATTATCTTATCGTGATATAAGAAAAGTCGATCTCCAGATCGCATTTTAGCTTATTACAGTGTCCAGGCCGGATGAGATTTTGATTAATTATTCTTGCTCAGGTTTTCTACTTCTTCGTCTTAGCCCCCGTGAGATTTTAATTGAAGTTGATATTGTCGAGGATAAACAAAACGTTTTTGCGACAAGATAGGATGAGAGAGTCTGGGTAGAATTCGTCATCGTTGACAGTTGATTAAACGGAATGGAATGAAAGGGCAGTTAAGTTAAATAACCGGCTCTAATTGCATGTCCTGAAAAATGGATTAGGAAGGCATTACAGAAGTATGAAGTAGCGGAATGTGAAAAGGCGATGGCAAAAGTTTGGACCGGCTAGAAAGATGCAGGACAGGAAACGAGTAAAGGCGACAAGATATAAATGTCCTGAAGGGTAAATTCAAATTAAAGTTTATTGTTCTTTAAGTAACAGTAATTTGAGGGAAGTTGAAACTTTGAGACGAATATGTTGAACCTTTATACAAATTTAAAAGCCATTTATAATCGGGGCTAAGGATAGATGCGGGAAGAAGGAGGATGACGAAGATGTGAAAGGGAAGAGGAGGTGAAGGAAAAAGAAAAGAACGAGGAGAAGGAGCTTTAGTTTTTTTGCTGTTGTATTGATTAGGGGTGGAATTTCGGGCGTGTTTTTGGAGCTGTGATAGGGGATATGTCCATTTACAAAGCTCGTTGCACCTCGTAGCACCTGCTTAAAACTCATCTCTAACCCACGATTATAGCATCTCTTTGTACTAACCACTATTAACCATCTCCATGGCAAAATTCCTTTCAAATAAAAGACGTTTATAAAGCGGCTTTGTTCAGATATCGGCACGACTGAGTGAAGACTTCTTCGAAATATCAATCTTATTTGAGGGATCTTTGCCAATCTTGTGAGATCTGTAGACGCCCTCATCGTAGGCCTAATCAACGAACGTCTGAGAGTGATGGACAGCTAATGAAAGAACTTATTACATGCAGTTTAATGTAGTGTAAGCTTAACTAATCTGTGGAAATACTCCGGCTTGTTTCTCTTGCTACCTGTCTTTCTATTTCTCTTCCTCTCCACCCCCTCTCTCTCTCTCTCTCGCTCTCTCTCTCTCTCTTCCTCTTTCTATCTCTCCCCTTCTGTCATTTCATTTTGCACTCCACTCTTTCTCTCTTTCATCTTTCCCTTTCGACTTGTCTCCACAACAACAATGTTCACTGTCTCTTCCTTTACCATGTTTACAGTTCTAATTACTAAGATTTAAGCAGAAAAATAAAGAAAATTCATTTTTGCTTCGCTGACATCTGCTTTAAGTGGATCCATGATTAATAAGGAAAACAAATGGGATGCGAAAAGAATTTCACTTATGCATACTTGTAGGAGTTCTCATCAGGAGAGAGAGAGAGAGAGAGAGATAGCGCACGAGAGAGGGGAAGAGGGAGACACGGGGGAGGGTGGAAAATATACAGATTTAAACAGAAAGAGGAAAAATAGAGAGGAGAATAAAAATAATAAATAATTGAAAAAAATGAGAGAAAAATGGAATGAGAGAGAAAATCATACAATTTAAGAAAACTCTTTAAAAAATGACAATTATGGAGAGGGAGAGATCAATTTGAAAAGACAGAAAGCACAGAGTGAGACAATGAAATCAACAAACTGGGGCATTTCCATTGGTAATATTGACCATGAAAATAACTACTATATACATGTACACAGTGACAGAGTACATGTTATGCTTCGTCAATGAAAACGAAGGAATATCATTTACACAATTTCATTAATATACTGTCAAATATTAGATATGAAACTGGGGCAACGAATTTCGAGATGTGGTTCTATTAAGTTACTCAACAAATTCGTCACCTTGGAGGTAATTATTTATTCATCTCTCACCCACAGGTTGTTGTAGTGGAGGTCGATCATTTATGGAAACAAAATACCAAGACACAATCAGTAAAGACCACATAACAACAACTGCAACTGCAACAAAAATTCGTCGATTATGATTATGTCACCCTTCTTAATCAGAATTCGTAAAACGAAGTTCAATTCCTTGCGTTAACACCTGATAAGTGATATAATGTATTTTTCATCGTGGAAAATAACATTTTTTCTTCCTACGTTGCTTTTCAGAGGTATAGGGCAAGAGTTTCAGGTGCGTGCCCCTTTATTTTAATTTATGGGCTTTTACCCTCTTCGGTTTGTTTCTTCTTCTCTCTCCCCCTCTCTTTGTGTGTGTGTGTGTGTGTGTGTGTCTTTCTCTCTCTCTCTCTCTCTCTCTCTTCTTCCTCTCTGTGTGTCTCTCTGACCGACCCTCAGTCTCCCTCTCTCTCCCCCTCGCTCTCTCTCTCTCTCTTTAATTTTTCATCACTTGTTTTTATCGCTCTTGTCTTTCCTAATTAGTCACTCATTTCTAAATATAGTTATTACGAAACTCTCAAACCATGTCGATAAACCACTAAAAAACCTAAAGAAAAGTGACCTGCATTTCATTTGTGTTAAACGTCAACAAACGTTTCTGTTTATTAAAAATAGTCGAACATGAATCACATTGGCTAAATACAAATATATTCCACACAGCCTGCTGTAACCACTTCTTAATTACCTTCAATTTCTCTTTTATACATTGAAATAGGGGACTCTTGCGAAAATATTATTTAAAAAATATAAATTTGATCGATTTTGTCAAAGGGCGGAGACTAAAGAGAGGAACAGCTTAATTTCCGATGTACAATTTCCGCACAATCTGCAAGGATTGAAATCGCAGGAAATTGGGTCGAAAATAAAATTGGGCTAGATGGCTTTTAGGTGATTATATCATTAGAAATGTTCTCCCCCAAATCGAGATATGATAATAATGTAAACACCGAAAACAAAACTTTAAAGGGCAATCCAAACTTTATTATAAGTTCATTTGCATGAAAGCAGAGAAAATATGAGAAACAGAATGGGGAAAGTTTGAAATAAATCGGGCCAATTAAAATAAAGTTATTAATGTTTGAAAAAGGAGGTCATTAAGTCTATGCGATTTTCAAATTGGCAGTTTAGTCTCTGGATTTTGACGTAGTCGCATAGAACTCTCCCGTTTGTCATGTACAAACATAATATCATTAATTTATCTTTTTCTTTCTAGGTTCCCTCTCCCTTGGGGCACTACTCAAATCATATTATGGATATCAAATCATTATGTGCCCTCTAAACAAAATAGACCCTCCTGGGACATACGTTTTTGAATAATTGAAATTTTAGTCATTTTGCGTGTTGGAACAGATAAGGAAGTTGTCCGCCACTACATCACAGCGACATTACCGATTCAGCCAACTTGAACAATCATCACTTGTAGCGATCCCAACTTTAAACAAAATCATAACTTTATCATCACTACGCTTTTTGTTGATATTTCATGTTAAATTCGTTGGACAAAAATGTTATAACAATATCAACATAAATCAGTAATTTATTGGATTCTGTGCAAATATTTGAATTTCGACATTTTTCTCTAGGTTAGGCATTTTTTTTATTAAAGAACTATTTTGTTGATGATCTCGGATTCTTCCTATTAAAAAACATGTTTTGATGAAGATTTTTACTGAAGATAGTGCAGTCTAATAACGATGCAGAAAAATAAAATTGAAGCGCGTAGAAACAACGAGAACCGCAGGTGTCAATTCGATAATGAAAGGTATTAATTACATATGGCTCACATCGTTAAATACGAATATGTCGAAAGATATCATGGATAATGGCCTCTATATTATTTTGGTCATGTATGCATTGTTTCTGCTATTGGGTCAATGCATTACATATCGAACAGGGCAAAAGGAGTCTCTCTTCCCGGAGCATGCTGACTGGAATTTCGTTCAAAATTTAAAAGAAAACACACATTTCAAGCCGATATTCATATCGAGTTTATGAAAATTGCAATGCTCTGCCATAACATAATATCTGGACCTCTAAGAAGAACTGGGCCATTTTAATAATGGCTCTGAATAGAGCATTCCAGCTGTTTTTAGTTCTTGATTTTATTATATTTGTAGATTATATTCTTGTATGTATTTGATTTTTATACGGAAAATAAAACCAAACCAAACCAAACATCTCCGCCTATGTTCAGAAGAACTTTTTAAAATTTCAACTCTTCCCATCGTGATTAAGTCAAGTTCATATTGATACTGTGGGTCAGAGAGGTGTTAAACGTTGTGTTAAAGGTACTATGTCCCTTTTGCAGCCAACCTCAAATTCTGTAGAACTTTGCAGGAATTATGAATAATTATGTCATGTATGTCCTATCTGTGAAATTTAAACGTTAGCAGTGTCCTCATATTCAACTTATGCAAGGAAACCCGTTTACTTGCTAGACTTCACTGTCATATACACCATTGAGTGACTGACTGGCTTTTTTTCTTCTTTGGTAATAACATACATGAAAAGAGATGTAAAGGGTACATGAGCATTTGTCTACATCAATAACCCACTTCTTGTGATGGCCAAGATTAAACTGATTGAATCTTTGCGCAGCATAAAACTTATGACCATTCGGTACAATTGTCTGAAAATCAAGACTATTACTTTTGGGCTCTATAGCCCTAAAGTCGATTTGACAACTAATAGTCATTATTTTCCCACTTGAAGACATTTTCAAGCCCCACCTTTTTTAGGGTAGTTCTAAATAAGTATTATCTTTCAAATGCAGTTGGAATTTAACTTTTTCATTTTTTGGCCTGCAAATGGGACATAGTACCTTTAAAGAGAAGGTTGAGTTCTGGGAAGAGGTGAAAAAGAATTTGTGAGCGTCATCATTGTATTATGCAAGTGTGGAAGAACATCAGATAAAACATCTTCCCTGAAAAGCATGGCTCTTCAAATGCCTTAATATTCTAAATATGTCCCATATACATCTTTCTGTGTACAGTGGTTATAACTTTACCAAGACTGGGCCAAATTTCTTAGCATTTTATTGATTCCAGAACCTTGCAATACACATAAATACTTATGATCAATCTTTTCTGGTCGATTCCACACCGTTTCTGTCACAATACAATCGCATGACCAGAACTCAACCTTCTCTTTAAATATCAGTATTGCCCTTCTGGCTCTCAACAGGACAGGTGATTGAGGGTACGTTTATGCTCAACTTTTTCTGGCCAGAATGAGGCATTTGTCACGCGTTTAGTTCAAAACACGGTTGCGTCCTTTCTCGTTTTTGTAAAATCACCGAAAAACGGCGATCATAATCGCCGATCGTAAATTCACAAAAAGGTGCGTTATGGATCGGCGATTTTGGGGAAGCACAAACGCACAATCACTTGTAAACTCGTTTTAAATGGGGTCAACGTAGCATGCGCAGTGCAGGTTTGCGAATCCAGCTGCAGAGCCAGAATCATGGAGGAATCAGAGAGGTGAGCATAATCAGTACACCGTGGAACTGCGATTACGATGAGCGTTTCAAATCGCTCATTCTGCCTTTTAAATTGAGCATAAACGCACTCTTTCATAGATGTTTATTTGTATTTTTCGTTACTCAACAATGAAAGATGCACTGGTCGAATTAGGGTCTTTGTTGAAGACTTTTAGATGGAAGCTTTGATATGTCACATTCTCAAGAAACAGAAATTAAGACAAATCAATTGTACACATCATTACAAAATTACAAAACTTGGTAAGGGTGTGAATAATTTAGTTGTCAACAGTACATGTCTGATGCCATCGCTGCTATCTATTATCTATTTTCGTGCTATGAATAGTATGCCCGTCTTATTACATTGGTAAATACTATGTTTACTGTTGGGCGCTATAATTATGTATAGGCCTATATAATTATATATGTTTTTGTTCCAAATTCGTTTTTTGTTTTTGTCGTATTAGCGCTCTGATCAGTATTCTAAGCACTTAATAAGAAACCCTTATTATTGATGTTGTCAAAGTTTATGCGTCGTTGATTTTATTTTTTCTTCAAAATTTAAAAATATTGCATTTTATCGTGGAATGTGACGTCTTAAAGCGGCCTATCGCATTTTACCGCACCCGTTCGCACCCGTTCGCACCATTCCGCGAAATACCGCATCTTCTCACCGTGAAACCAACCAATCACTTATTCCTAGATTTATTCAAGGCAGGGTAGAACTCAAACATTTTGAAATGAGATCCTCTAAAGCTCTTTGGAACGGTTTACATGACATCCAGTAAGGTGCGCTCTTTCCTTACTGCATTATGCACAGTCACAGCGCGTAGAACATTCAATCGCATTAACACTACCTTTTCTTACAGACAGGCAATTTAAAACAAAACAAAACAACACGAAAACAAGAAAAGGAAAGAGAAGGTATAGTTAAGGAAAGAGAAGGTATAGTTAAGGAAAGAGAAGGTATAGTTAAGGAAATGTGCAAGTAAAGAGGAGTTATTCCTTCTTTTCGTCAGTGTTATCGACGACTTGTGAAGACCACTCCTACTACTCGAAACCAACTTGATTATCTCACAATCATCGATTAAAACACAGATCATGAGCACAAGGCACGTCAACTAGTTGATTAGGGCGGCATGACTGGATGCATGCTAATAAGTGAAACACGAGATTCACCTGACCCCCCCCCCCCTTTCTCTAACTCTCTCTCTCTCTTACTGATGCAAAAAAAAGGATAAAAGGAGGGAGAGGGGGAAAGAGAGAGAGGGGGAGAGAGAGAGAGAGAGAGAAACCCAGAGAATAATTCTCTCTCTCTCTCTCTCTCTCTCTCTCTCTCTCTCTTTCAATTTAAAAAGCGCTAAACATAGATGAGTTGTTCGTATAGATTTGCACTTCAAGAGAAACTATACATTGCTACAAGTTGCTTCAAAATGTTCAACATTAATTTGAGCTTGAAGAGCGATAGAGAGAAAATAGACCCCCAAATCACATAATAATTTTCACGAAGTGACGGTAGTGAGGAAAATCGTCACGCAAAGTGAATGCAATTTTTTTTTCACGACCGTCACTTCGTGAAAACAGCGACGAATTATATGTATTCTGTGCTACATGTATGTTAAGTGAATACACGTTTTAGTTATTGATCAGCGTGGTCGAACCGATTTGCCATCTTTCATTGTTTATTACACAGTTCTTCAATAACTGCTCTGTCGAATTTGATAGGTAGATCTCACTTATTTGTATTCGTGAACACGTTAGGATCCGTTTACCTCTAACTATTATCAAACAAAACTTTGTATAATCATCAATAACAACGGAATTGGTTCTCTGCACAGACTGCAGATTATTATGTGATTTCATACATGACTATTATATTGATCTTATCAAGGGAGTAAAATCTGGTGCATTTACGAGGAACTATTTTATAGTGATGAATGCAAATGTATCAGGTATTCGACTAAATCGACTGTCACTGTGACAAAAATTCTCTAATACTTCCAATATGAAAGCTAGCAGAATTCAATATGGTATCACTAATCTGAATCTGGATGTGTGATAGATAGCGGTTGCACGTTTAAAACATTTCAACAATTTTATGTTCAGCATTCATTGACGCGCGCCGAATGTTAGCATACCTGACATGTCTATGGCATATGCAAAGGATTAGAGAAGGGTTGATTAAACCAACAAGTCTTCTTTTATTAACTTCTATTATTTCCCCTAGGTCTGATGTTGTTCGTCCTGTCCTGGTGGTGTTGGAACCAGGAGCAGGAGTGGCGGGGGCACGGTCACCCCTCCAACATGTCCTATCGAATGACGGAAGAAAGAGAGAGAGAGAGAGAGAGAGAGAGAGAGAGAGAGAACATGGACAAGGGAGAAAAAGAGGAGATGCGATGGCTCAGTGGTATAGAGCAGTGGGCTCGTAACCGACAGGTCCCGAGTTCGAAACCAAGTTAATGCGCTCCTGCCCTTTGGTAAGGCATAAATCCTCATTACCAAGTCCCCGGGAGAGGACTTAAAACCGTCGGTCGCCGGTTGCTTATTTACAAACATATAATTTTGTACATGCTTTCTTAGCACTCAGCTAAAACAATCATCAACCATCCAGTGATAGCGACCACCCCTCCCCCCCCCCCCCACAAACACACACACACCCATGACACCAGCAGCAACAGACTGTTAAGATACTTTTTGTTTAAGGGGGCTTTTTCTTGTTTTCCTTTTCTTTTTTACTCTAGCAAATGTAATATTTTGTTGAATCAGATTATATTGTTTTGTCAAACAGAGCTCTTTTTTAGTTTTCTTTTTCAGAGCTCCTAAAGATCTTTCGAGAGCTAACTTTCTCGCCGGTGTACTCCTTTATTCCACAGACTTCAGTTCTCCTCCTCAAAACCTGGAGCGACGCTACGCCACATGTTTCAGACACGCCGGATCGTTTGTATTACGACGAAGTTGACAGCACTTTAAGCCTTCCCAAAACAAACAGTTCCTCACCTTGCGTCGATCACTGAGAGATGGAAGTATGAACATTGTTTTGATATTGAACATCACTGAATGATTAAGATGTGATTGGATGGCAGTCAAACGGAAATCTAACCGTGATATCAAGTTGTTCTGATGGAAAGCTGAAAATTAGAGGAGTGGCGTAGCTGCTCCATGCCTTGAAATTGCATCACGTTTCGTTAAAGAAAATCGTGAGTTCTGGTAGTGATAGAAAATCAATTCTCGCAGAATCTAACAAACTTACACTGAATGTTCAAGATTACAAATAAAAGCCAAACTATTTTTGTAGAAAATGTATAGGGGCTAATGTAATGAGCATAGAAAGATAAGGATCAAGGTAAGTTGGCCCAATTCCATGACTGTGCTTAACAGGATTTTGTTAAAATCGAGAACAAATTATAGCCATGTTCTCTCGACATACGATGCCTATACCAGTATAGCTCAATATTAGCCATAAACTTGCATTATATACATGATGTTCATTCATTAACTTTGTTTTAAAGGCAGGCTTTACTACTCCAGCTAGAAGGGATTAGACCACCCAGCGAGCCAGCGAGGTCACTGTGACAGGTGGCTATCTCATTAACTCAGCTCTCATTTAACATAAGAAAAAGAGGATCATGGGGGACCAACAGGCACCGATTGGGGAAGTTTTCTATATAGAGGGAGCAAGTAGCTACAAGTAGGACAGTGTGCCTTTAATCTATGGTAATATTTTTGCATTTTTCGTCATTTTTGTTTTCTCTAATCTGTGAAAGTTTCCTCCTCTGTATTTTAATTCTCCATCTTTATCAAAGGTGCTTCGTGGAAGTACATAATTATTGTCACTGAATGAATTACCCGGTCTTTTGGGTTATACATTTTGATTATTTTATTCGGCAAAGAACGTACTTTATACAAATCGAAAATAAAATTATTGAAGAAGTATAAACAATCATTTTGATAAACATAATATAAACGCGATGAATAATTAAATATTTGAACGAACCCCCCCCCCCCCTTCAAAGATTCCATACGGCATGTATGGTGCCGATAAAAAGCTGAAGAATTATTATCATAATTATTTGTCTGTCGGCTTTAATATTTAGACACGAAAAAGCCAGCTAGAGGATTTCATGACATTTACCATCTCGTGAGTAATCTTTGCACGTACGATGGCATACAATCTACGCTTGTACATCTAATGATTTTCACTCATCGAATTGTCAGAACTTAAAGGGATCCGGTAACTTTGTCTTGGATCCTTTAAACAAATCCTTGATTTAGCTCATGCTGCAATGATAATTATAAACCTTTAAGTCAGTCAAGAACCCCATAACTTTTACAAGCCTATCGCCTGTCTGATTATCAAAATATTTATGATTGAAAATCGAAATCAAATTTTGCGTTTGCCAACTTCGGTTTTCATAACACTACAGTCTATTGGGGAAAACGAGTATGGTAAAACCAGTCACTCAAAGGTTTTTATTTTTTGAAGCACTTCCTGATCATTTTGAAGCGCATTTTGTTTTAGGACTTCAATGTTACACCGTTTCACAGACACTGATAACACGTAGGGCCGTGCATCTCAGATAAAAAATAAAGGACACTACTTAGGACCAAAAAAAAACATCGGTCTAAAAAAGAACATGGCTTAATTACCAAGATTATAGCCAACATAATTATACTGTATTGTCAATTTATGGAAATTGTTTAATTGTTGCATATTCAGTATAAATATTGAGGTGATGAACACTCTTTAATTGTCTTCGAAATTTGTAGGCCCCCTAAAATAAAATTGTTGTGTGGTTATAATTTAAGTTGGTGACAAAATGAATTTAAAAAACACATTTTGGAACTTGTAAGGGAAGATGATCGCATACTGTGATCCGACGTCTTTACTCAGGGCTTCATTTTTATCCAAGATTCAGTCTTGTACATGCATGTTGGCAGGCGCAGATCCAGGGGGAGCCGAGCGAGCCTTGTCCCCCCCCCCCCTGGCAATTTTTTTTTTTTTAATTGGACCAGAAATATCGGCCGGCACGATTTTCAAATTTCAGCACACTAAATTTCAAATTGATTTTAAATTTGGGACTCCCCCCCCCCCCCCTAAGAAATCTTGGATCCGCGCCTTCATGTTGGAGTTTCGTTTGCAATGAGATGTTTTAAGTAGAGGGTTAGGGTTATGTATAGACTAGGATACATTCGTTTAAGAAAGAAATTAGACTTGTACAGTACAACAAAATTGTTTGAGATGTAGATGTAGTTGTTTCCAGAGCAGTTGTCTTTCAAACTCTATGAAACGTTTAATGGGATGCGTTCGATCTTCATTGCCCCTCTCTTCCCGATTATCTCCCCTTCATTAAGTACCTCAACGCGAAACGGAAACGGGCCTGTTTGTGCAGGTGTGTGGGGCGGGAATTTCACATCGCGCCACAAGATTATAGCCCAAGGCATGAAGAAGGAAAGGGTGAACGTTTAAGACAGACTTGCCAAGAGACGCGGTTGGCTTCTTCTTCCTTAATTACTGAAAAGCTCCAATTAAATCATCTTAAAAGCATCCCTCAAACACTTTTATAGCTCTCCCACCCCCTCACTCCCTCATCTTCTCTCGCTCTCTCTTTCACTCGCAATTTTTTTTCGCTTTCATTCTTCTTTTTTGTTTACATTTCTGATTTATTTCCCATTAAACTTTCTAATCCTCCTTTCCCACCCCCTCACCTTTCTTTCTTCCCCCCCCCCTTTTTTTTTGGGGGGGGGGGGGGCGGGGGGCGGGGGTGTGTCTGCGTGTTTTGGCACATGATTATTAAAAGATAATATAACGTAAATTTTCTTCCCCGCCACAATTTGATTTGTCTACCAACATAATTTGTTTGCCTGCCATTTTCTCGAAATGGCGGCCACCATACTTTCCATTTAACGAAAATGATTCAACCTATTAAACAGGTTCAATGGCATGAATTCAATTGACCATCTCAGCCTACTTGATAAACAAACGATTAACATATAATCTACAAAGAAAAACAGTTTTTGATGCAGGCCCCAATCGTGTGGAACAACTCAAACCTCTCAACAGGTGAAAGCATGGACGCCTTTATAAACGACTCAATAACTTCAAAACCGCCACGATTTTGACATGGGTGGGACTACATGAGCTCCGACCGGTCTGTCATGCGTTACTAAATTGTATTGATCTTAGCAACGTGGATGAATCAATAAGGGGCACTTATCTCGACCCTACAAGAAATCACGTCTCCTTATAAGGGTCATGAAAAGTAAAGCAGTGCATTTTAGTTTCCCCTCCAAGCCAGCGCTGTCGCGGCGTCTGCCGGTTCGCAACTCCACGGGCGAAAAGCGGCTTCTTTACTTTTTGCGGTTAAAATTCTGCTATATTGGAAGGCTGCAGACTCGTGTCCCATGCATAAGGCATGGATTTAGGGCATCATTTTGAGCATTGATAGCAGCAGGAATAAGAATTCATTTTCCTTGGTATCTTGGTTCTTAAAATGGTGTCAGCAGTGGGATAGGCAATATTCGAATGTGGCAAAACGATAAGTTTTCTTTAGAAAAAAAAACCCCAATAAGCCATTAATTCTTGAAAACCAAATACTTATTCATTTAAAACAAAACCTTTTACATATCTACTTACTTATTTACTTATTAATTTACTATTAACATTTCTTTTTCGTTGGTATCTTCGTACTTAGAATGGTGTCAGGAGTGGGTTTAAAAATCTCCGAGCCGGGCCTAACATTTCCTAGAACAACTTTATTTTCCTACGGCTATGTTTATGTGAAATCTTCTTGAAATGCAAGATCCCTCTTATAGTTGTTATATTATAAGTATCATGTTTAAATAATGTTTGGCATAATTAAAATAATAAACACCATAATTTAACTCCTACACGTTGGCCTCGTAATACTTCGGCGAGTTTGATCTGTTATCATATTTAGTTGTTATCCCTGCTGGCAATCGGCGCACATGTTATCCTTAATACAACAAATACATTATCTTTCTATACGTATAATTTGACTAGAACAATCTCCTTCCTCTAACGTCATCTCTCTAATGATATACTTATCCCAGGATTTCATTGCATGTATCGATGTTTCTTTTTACGGTGAGCTAAGCTTTGTAGGTTGATGGTTACAAAGGATGCAGAAATTCGCATGGAAGGGGTAGTAGGCCTACATATCGAGGTGGAAAAAATATTTCGGCACGACCTTAAAGTAACCGTTAACCTCTAGATCTACTTCATTTAGCTCACGGCTTACGACACAGAAATCGAGTTTTGAAAGTCCGCGTTTTCTCGGGAAAAGTACTTGCCCCAAGCGTTGTTGTATTCGGCATGAATGAAGCACATGACTCAAATGAATGCCGCTCATTCTCGCATCCTTATTTTCATGAGGTTTTGAGCTAATTTTTCTGTTCAGCCGTCCATTAATTTGAAACTCCTACAAGCAACGAATTGATTATCTGGAATAATGTAGTTATTTTGGGAAAGGAAATAATATCTTTCCCTAGGAACTTTCATCGACAGCACAGTTTTAATGACGTTCACGAATATAAATGGTGACAATTTTTTCATTATGTGCTACCATACAATTGGATTGATATTCAAAATAGCAAGTCACCAAACCCTCACCATAACTAAGATCAAAATCAAACCCTGATTTATAAAATCAACCAGATTCGCAGTTATCACTACTAGAGTTGCTTGTCCCTCAATTATGAATATATAATAATATTCTTTTCATTACATACTTTTCCAGAGAATAAATAAGGGAAGTTGCAAGCGACACATGAGACAGGAAGTGTAATATTTATGGAAGAAATGACAGAACTTGCTTTCAGCTTTTCAAGTTAGTGGGTTGGGGCCACCTAGCCAACTCTAAGTTAGCCTACATAGCCTGCATACATAACAGAGGGAGAGACTTTAATTCGAAATGTCAATCAAAGTAATGGACGGACAAGATTTCGCATTTGACAAACATTATGGATTGTCCTACCTAGCGACACGTAATGTATGCAATTCGCATTCTGATTGTTGAAATACAATGAATGAAGTAGCTTGTAACATGGTACTTAACAAAGTTGTATGCATTCAATTACGAAAACTGACCTTCAAATTCAAGGCAATAGTAAAAATAGTGTCGTAATTAGGACCGGAATAGTCGTAACCATGGTAACCCCGACAGATACAGAAATCAGGTTAACAACGATAAACAAAGAATGTCAGTGGAACTGTGGGAGGCGAGAGATAGAATTAAAATTGATTTTCATTATAGACATGAGCCTTTTTATTCAACCATGATGATTTTATTATGAACAACGCGGGGACGCCTGAAATGTATGTGACATCTCAAACCCACTCTTCTAAAATATGATTGTACAACGCAAACATGTTTTATTCCTCCTCCCCTCCTCCTCCTTTTCCTCCTCCTCTTCTTTCACCTCTTCCTCTCCCTCCTCCATCTCTTCCTCTTCCTCTCCCTCTTCCTCCTCCTCTTCTTTCACTTCTTCCTCTCCCTCCTCCATCTCTTCCTCTTCCTATCCCTCTTCCTCCTCCTCCTCCTCTTCTTTCACTTCTTCCTCTTCCTCCTCCTCTCCCTCTCCCTCCTCCGTCTCTTCTTCTTCTCCCTCTTCCCCCTGCTCCCCTGCTCCTCCTCCTCCTCTCCCTCTTGTCCCTCCTCCCCTCCTCCCCTCCTCTCCCTCTTGCTCCCCTCCTCCTCCTGTCCCTCTTCCTTCTCCTCCTTCTCCTCCTCCTCTCCTTCTAATTCCCCTCCTCCTCCTCCTAATCCCCCTCCTCCTCCTCACCCTGCTCCTCCCGTCCCTCTCTAAACAGACTTCGAAATACACGGTGGGAATTCTTGTTCACGAGACATATTATAACAGACAATCGTCTCTGATGTCTATTTTGATATAAATCATAATCTTATGGGCCTAATTTGAACTTCTTACATAAAGTACTTTTTCCCCTCAAATTTACAGAAGGCTATTTACGATATGAATTCACACTATTTACACAATATATAGTACATAATGTGGCGTATTTAAATTGTTCCCCAACAATTTGGGGGCGGGGGATGTATCATTTCACTCAGTCAGTAGAGCGTCCGCCTCACAACCGGAAGGTCGTGGGTTCGAAACCCGGCCGCGTCATACCAAAAAGTAAAAAGACGGGATTTGCTGCTACCTTGTTTGGCGTTCAACAATAAGGGATAGAGCAACGTCGATCTAGCGCTGCTCAGTGGCTGCCGGGCTCACGATCAATTGGGCAAAAATAATTTCCATTTTCGGTTTAACTTAATACAATTTGGAGTGGACTTTAAAAGATTATTTGTATTATTATTATTATTTTGTTCGAGAGAAAGTACATAGGAACCCAGAGACAGTTCATTAAAACAGGTATGACAAAACTAGAAACATACATGACATCGTGATCTGTGAACAACTACATAGAGTATTTCAATATTTGTATAACTCTACAAAGCAATTATAATACGGAAAATACCTTATAGACTAGCATAGTATACCGAGGTATCGTCAAGTGTGATTTTCAAGAGCATATCATATCGTTTTTCTTTGTCCCCGGAAATGACTTTGAATGTATCGACACGTCTTGCGGATAAGCTTCGATGAGACAGGGTTTAATACACGTTCAAGCAAATACCGATACGTGGATGTTCAATTTGCTCGCGGGAAAATGTAGTTCGAAACATTGCTCGTTGCTTTAATTTCATTCTAATTATTATTAGGTACTGACGGTGTAGATCACGATCGAAAGTTCGTTATATGCCTACGTTAAAAACGTGATAAAGAGAGAAAGAGAGAGAGAGAGGGAGACAGACATACAGAACAAAGAAAGATATTTTTTTTAAAGGAGGGGAGGAAGAGTGGGAGGAGGTAGGCGGAGACAGACAGAGTGAGAAAGAGATGGAGAGAGAGAGAAAGAGGGTGGGGAAGAGAGAGAGAGAGGAGATGTGGGGGAGGAGTCTTTGAATTTGGGGTTGAGCCTACGATATGAGAATTACTTGATTTACTACTCGCAAGTTTGATGAAACATTAATATATTTGCAAAAAATTACTTTAAGGGGGCAGGCTACCAAAAAGTGTTTCCTCCATTGGAAACTGACAAACCACCGAATCATTTGTTACAGCTTATAAAGAATTTAAAAATATTAATAAAGGTCTAGGGGTTAAGTGCAAAGGGTCAATGTGCTCTTTAATTAAAGGTAAAGACCAGTATTGGCAACGCCCCAATTTCAAAAAATGAAATGGAAGCTCTCATTACCAATCATGTGAAAGAATATGTTTTGACTAATACATGATGATAAAAAATTTGCCGGGAAACCGCCTACTAATTCATATATTTGGTAAATTTATTTCTCTCATGGTCTGGTGAGAGAGATAGGGTAGTCCCATATACATCTTTCTGTGTATAGTGCTTGTAACTTTACGAAGAATGAGCCAAATTTCTTATCATTTTGATGATTCCAGAACCTTGCAGATGCTAGATGCTAGATGATCGACCTTTTCTGATCGATTCCACAACGTTTCTTTCACAATGCAATCGCATGACCATTACTGGTCTTTACCTTTAAGGCGGGGGAGGGGTAAAATTAAAGTGTTTTCTTTTCAGACATGCAGAAAACCATGTAAATGCTTTACAACCCAAAAAAAGAAAACAACGAAACACGATTAAATGTCTACGCTATAGATTTTGACGACACCTGTTTCGTAGAGAGGATTCCAATCGGAGCGAAAACATCCGATTCTTGAAGCGTGTATCAAATTGTTCAGGAAAAGGGCGAGTTAATGATAAACATTTAAGTGGATACGAAGTAGGGATAGCCGCAAGCAAGCGATCGATTCTACCTGACTTTGAACATGGCAAACTTAATTCACCCCCGTAAGCTCCAGCGAGCTTTGAGGTCGTGAGCCTAGCCGCGGTTTTGGTAGTATTCAGGCAACCCCTGAAGCGTTCGGCGCCAAAGTAAAACTGCCGTAACTTGACGGGGTAAGACAACGATCGAGTGCATGGTTTCGGAGTGGAAAACTGTGATTGGTTGCATATAAAGAATCATTTATTAATGCTAGTTCCATGATTGTATTAGGTATGGACTGTTTCACATACCCTGTTCCTCTGTCTCTCTGCCCTTTTGTTTGTTTTTTCATTTATTATCTTTCTTTTTTTCAATACGTTTTTCCGCTTCATTTTCGTGGACTGATGCATTTTAATAATTCCTCCAGGCTTTCTTCGCCTGGCTCCTGTTGATGCTCTCACCGATTACTCTCTCTCTCTCTCTCTCTCGCTCTCTCTCTCTTTATTCATATCTCTATTGGGCCATTCCTTTCTCTGTCGTTCTTTATCTGTTCAATCTTCCTTATACCCATCACACACAAGGCATCATTTTGATTGCGTCATCACCTACGCTATTAAAAAGTAAAGCCTAGCTGTGAAAGCGATTAGACCATACGCCAATAATCCAATTATGGATTTATATTGGAATATTCTAAGTCTTATATCTGACTATAACTCACGCTTTATTTTAAATTCAGATTATATTTGCCTGCAATTCTGTGCTCAGGGAGATGCGAGTTTAACTGTAGGCTATGCCTTGTCCAATACATGTTTTTTGTTTGGCTTATATATATTTGTTGATACTGTGTATTTGTATTTCCTATTTAGCCTATTTCTATTTGTTTCATGGCCCCTTTTTAAACCGGCTCAGTTGTTGAATGGGGTCTTTGTCGTGTCTTTAATAAATGAATGAATTAACCAATCAATCAATCAACACAATCATCATTTTGCATACTGTTCATTTTGTATTCCCTTTGTGAAAGAGATTTCTCTCCCATGGCGTGCCAAAAACATTGTTGATGCAGTCAAACAAAGAACGCCTCGTGCGCACTGATGGACATTTCACTTCTTACATCCTCCATACAGTTGTGGTGAATGTCAATAAACCGATGGCGGAAAGGGGAAGTTAGGGCGGTACAAATCTTTCCCCTTTCCGTTCGCAGGCTCAAGTTTACTTAACGTCTTTTCGTCGTAGCTTTTCTCTTCTTTACCAGTTTCACCAGTAAACGATTCGTTATAGATTTGGTGTCAGTAGCTAAATTAAAGGATAAACCTGATTAACCACCTGAAAAAGGGCAATATATTACGTCAACAACAAAAATGTGCCAGAAAATTTCCCAACGTAAAAAGAATCGTTTCTCTTATCAGGAAGCAACATATCATGATCGGAGACGGATAATGATTCCCTTTTCATGTGAAATTACAAGGATTCGTGTGAAACCATGTCCCGGCGAAACATAAAGGCGCAGATCTATACGCTTCAAGTTATTATCTCCGCCGCCGCCAAGCGAAACTGAGAGAAGAACCTACTCATCGCCTGAGTACGGCGTGGTCATTAACTTCGCCTTCAAGTCTGTTTTTACAAGGCCTTCCGACATGACAGTCATTTTCCGGAGATATTTCTGCGAGCAGCACGATTCTTCCAACGACGTGTTTTACTTTTCCCTTTAGTCCCACCTGTAGCACTGCCGTCTCATATGGTGATACCTTATCCGCTGGTCCGGTTCCCGCGGGCTCAATCTGCATTGTCGTGCAGATATCAACGGGGTATTCATGAGCGGCAGTTGTCGGTCATCTTATCCGGCGGGGATCACGGGTCGGGGCATACAGTTCCGGGAACACTCGAAAGCAAACTTCGATTTGTAGATTATTGGTCGCGATCTTGTACTTACATTGCATCCTGCTTCGCAATTTCTCCGTTTCTTCGGAACCGATATCGTTCGCCATTGTCGTCGAGTTCGATCGAGCACGCAATCTAAGATGGCCGCAGGTACCGTCTACATTGCTACATACTACCCCGTGAACCCTGACTTGTGATTTGATAGAATGTATACCTGGACGTTGATGCACTTTATGTGTAGGTCTCCTCCTTCTTTCGCATATCATAAT
>JAVYIG010009366.1:0-79060 GCA_035222895.1 Strongylocentrotus droebachiensis | reverse complement strand
ATAAAGTAAGATATTCTTAGCATAAAATTTACACAAGAATTATAATGGACATCACCATTTTCTTGATAATATGATATACTATAGCAAAGTCATTTATCAAGTAAATATAAGGGTTTCAACATTACTTTATAATACAGTGATCAGATATACTAAAATGTTAGATGTGGATTTGCCCGATGTATGGTCAATTACACACGTTAAATAAATCTGGCATGAATAATTATAACTGACATTTTCACAGCGAATACTGAATAAATGAAATATTAATTCTTCAATCCCTACAACACCAATTTTAACTGACATGTTCACAGCGAATACTGAATAAATGGTTCTAAAATATTTTCTACGATCATGACACACAGTGAAGTAATGACAGATGATCCTTTTAAACTCTGCTTCATGGTTAAAATTAGGTTTCAAATTAACCTGAAATTGCACTTTATAGAAAGAACAATGACAATTTAATTGTTCTTCCTACTATCATAATAAAGTCCAATGTCTTTACGACTCATCCAAAACTACTTCTGTCAATGCAGTGCATGAATTCTTAATTTCTTTGCGACTGAGTGAATTACAAAATGTTAATTCTTAAATCCCTACAACACCAAGTGGTTAATATATCCTCAAGGTCTTGTGCAGTCTAAAAGTAGGGCCTAAGATTTGTCACGAGGACCTGATATGCAACAACATGAACAGAGAAATCAGCAGCTACATACTGCACGACATAGGGTAGTAATAACTAGTATTCATCAATGACAAGAAAGGGATAAATTTGAGTTGTTATTAGTTTAACAAGATTCCAATAAGCTTTTAGCTTGGATAATCTTCTTTTTCTAGAATCACATCCTAACAAATATTTGATGATGACTACATGATTGTATTGGTACACCTATACAAAAGAATACATTAAACTGATTTCATAAACCAAATAACAAGTTTATCTTGAAGTGACTATAACATAATTATATAAACTGACCTCATACAAATTATTTTATTTTTATTTTATGCTTCTGTATTACCCTGCTCATTCGATTATGTCAATTTTGCTATGCGATGATTCTTTACACAATTTTCATATAAAATTTCCACTGGTGGACATTGCACAGGTTGTTAATAATTGTTTTCTTCATATATGGTGCAAATTTTCCTCTAAGCTTGTGAACAAACCTTCCATTTCATGATTTTCCATCAAAATGAAAGACAGGTCATAATGAATAATGACAAAACATTGGTAAACTTCTCATTAGTATTGCTGGCTGTATGCATGTCAGCACAATTTCTGCATGCTCTAGAAGCCCCATGATGGCCGATTATAAAAACAATATTCTGTTTTGAAATCGCACCTAACTCCATCATGCCTCATTAGGTACTGCTATATGAAAAGTTGAGGCGCTGCCTTGAGGGAAAGACGTGCAATAGAAATGTCAAAACATGGCATTTTTAAAGCCCAGATCAATAGTCAATACCAACCCCTAAAAAGAGAGCATTCCTATCCCACTCACTATGCACTCCTAGCCGGGTTAAACAAATGAAGGACAGACAACTTAGTACATGAAAAAACCTGACAATATAGCCTCACCTTTTGAGTCTCGACTTGTAATTCATAAAGTTGAATTATATTTGTACAGGTATATGACCACAGAGCAAAACGTTGACTGGTACGATTGCCAATGACACCTTCAGAAAATGTATATCTTGCGAATTGTGTCTAAATTACAACTTCAATTTCAAAAAGTTCTAATTTTTCATAGGATTTAGATCACTTTTTCTGCTAATAACCTATGCCTACAGGGAGGAATCATGAGGCTCTTGCATTAATAAGCCTATGGAAGTGAGAGAGTTCAATAGTCAATAACAGGTTCAAACCTTCAAACCACCATCAGGTGGACTTCCCCTTTAAAGTTTAATAACAGATATCTGCCACAATGCAAATAGTAATTGTTGATTGCATGAAACTGAAACAATGGGCATCTTTTGAAACTGGAAAGTAGCAGATTGAAAAGCCATTCCCCAAACTCAACTGGATCATATGTCTACTTGTTATCTCTTTGATATGATTCATCAGCCAATCATTCTGCAAACTAATCACAATCCTGAACAATATAGCAGTATAGTCTGCATTAATATCTAGTCATATTTGATTAGTATTTGTACTTTGGACTCTGTATGTAACTATGATGCAGTTTTTGAAAGCAGAATCAACCAGACAAAAGCAGTCATATAGACAAGAGATATCATCAGTTATTAACAGATTGTTTACATTCAAATGACTTAATTGCTCTATTCGGTACGCTGAACCCCAATATATATGCACACTATTGATGCCAATATTTTGGCGATTCAAAGGCTTGTACATTTTCCAACGGCTCAAAAAAATTATTTGATATTTGACAGGAAAACAACGTTTAAGAATCAAGATTGTGTACATTTCCTGCATTGTAATGTATAGCTCTCTTCCATTCGATGTCAATAACAAGGAGTTGAATTACTGACTACAGACACAAATAAAATATACTTGTTGTCTACAGTTACACTAAATGTCTAATTCAAGGTTTATCAAAATATGTTGACTGTACGGAATTGACTGCTATAAAACCAGACATGTTTGCGGCCATGAATCTCGCAAGTGGTTCAGATTTATTAAAGTGTCACGATGCAAAATAGTCAAAACAAAAGTTTCTTGATGTAAAAGTAGCTGTTGTAACAATTTGTGAAAGTTTTATATTGCAAAGTATCTGGTGTTAACCTTAATTGATGTCGGCTTCAATAAATTTAATCATCAATATTGGTATTTGCAATCGCATGCATGTCTGCATGTAGAACGTCTCTATATATTTGTGATTCATATATGAAAGTTGTCATTTTCAATGCTATACACCTTCACAATAAGAAAAGGATTGTAACAAATCACACAGTATATATGTCCCCTACAAATATTATAAATAAAATATAAACTTACCTGGCAAAAGCACAGATTTCTTTTGATCCACCTCACTCCCCATACTGTCTGGTGTAAAATAACCGTCTCCCATAAATATTTATTTTCCAGCGCTATTTACTATCTCCTCAAGATTATGTGTCAATTTGATTAATATTGTGACAGAAAGCTTATATCTCTGTCAAAATATATCACAAAAGTCAGTTCCAACAGCAATGCAGGTCAATGACAACTAAATGTTAGTTGCTTAGAAAATACTCCTCAAGTTCAAGTACATTGTTGTTTGATCCAAAATACTACACTCAGCTCGGGAGCTTGTTATGAGAGATCCTGCTTCTATGATGGTTCACCTATACAATGACCACAGTGCAGCGTTAACTCACTCACGGATATAAAGTGCCACAGTCCTCTCAATCCAACCCACCCTTGCTTGCTTGCTTCACCCCAAGCCCGTTCATTCATTCATTCACAACGAATCACAAGCTACTAGAGGCCGGAGAGCGTCAGCGGACAGAAATAGCTAGGTACTGCTCTTAATAGGGTCCCACGGAAGAATGAGACTCATACGATCATGACAAACAGGACAATCGCTCCCTCGCTAGGTCAAAGTCCAATGCCTTTTCATTCATTTGTATTTTGTAGGATGTCTTTCGTGCTTCGCTGATACCAACAGGAACCGACTGACTGACTGAATGGTCACCAGGATTAGGATACTATTATTGATTGAGTTTGCTCAAACTAAATTTGTATTGTCAGGTATTTGGGGTTTGTTTTATAAACCGATTAGGGTTATGTCATTCCATAGGCATCTAAGCAGGATATGATTAAAACATGTATAGTCAACTATTTCATTCTTTTCTCTTTGATTCTTAGGTGTAATATATATGCTCTTTTTGTAAAAATCAATCTTTCTTACCGGGTATTCCTTTCTCACTCTGCCTTAAATCTGCTCATCTCTTTTGAATTTCTCACTTTTTCTCTAGTACAATAATCTATTTTTCTTACACTTTTTATATACAGAGTATTTCTCTATCGTGAGACCAAGAAAGGCTTAAACTCAAGATTTTATACACAGTTAACCCCTTCTAGATCTCAAGAGACGACATACATTGCTACATGTACAAGTAATGTAGATATGGTTACTGTATAAAGCAAAGGGTTTTGAACAGCTTTTCTCAACTGCAGGTTACTTGAAGGGTGCTTGTAAGTGTTCTCTTTACAGGTCGCCCTCCAGACCAGGATATATGTCCCAAAGAAAAATAACATTCTCAACCTTTCCAATCTTCACAGCACATCCATCAATAGAGAATCAATATCAGCTTGAAAAGTGATCAATACCTTCTCAGAAAGTGAGTGAATACAATCTCCCCCTTCCTATCCTGTCTAGCTCTCCCATCGATGCCTTTTATTACTTATAACCCCCAATGAGTCAGGATTTCATTATAATCTTCTAAAAATCAAAGGCTAAACTTTTTCTTTTTAAACTCAAGATCATAGCCAGAAGCGGGGAAGGAAGTATTAGTTTAGGTGGTCCTAATTAACACATTACTCAAGGTACTATCAGATCGCAGGTGAAAGTCAAAAATAGACCCGCGACTCCCCAACCGATGGCGTGCTTCGCTGAGATCCCTGCGCAAGCGTTTGCGGTGGGTTCTGGGGAGATTCGATCCCATTATCTTTGGTGAAGGATTATGGGAGATGTCAACTGTCGAGCCGTCGGATATCATTAACATGAGGATGGGATGAGCTGTAATGAGTGTAGCGAGCTAGAGGGCTGATCGAGAGAAGGGGTGAATCTGTTCCAGGAGATAATTGAAAGCTACCATTTGTAGCGTAAATGATGACAGATAAATGCAGGGATTTGTGTATTGAGTGCTCAGATAATGATGATGAAATGACAAGAGAGACGCCTGGCATGGATGACACAGCACACCTCAAATTATAACAATAATGATTCCTGTCTATTAGTCTGTTTTTTTTGTTTTTAAAAATAGCATTTTGTAAGTGGATAGTGATCCTATACCCAAGCTCTAAATCTCCAATTAAATTATAATGCATTGGCAATTTTTGTGCAGCACTGCAGTTTGCTCTGTGCATGAATGTAACATCCTATACATATAAGCACAGACTTTAATTGCGGCTTCTTTTTTGACAAAAAAATTCTTCTGCCTTTATTCTCAGTTGAAGCACAGGTAACAAGAAATAATTGATGTGAAACCAAACAATGATTATGAACATTCTTGAAACAAATATTATCAAGTTCATTTGATGTAACCAGTTGAAACAATGTAAATATATATATGACTATGCCATTTCTATTTCAAAGGACCCCCCCCCCCCCCACCAAAAAAAATGTCTCTGTAAAGTTCAGTTTGATAACATCAAGAACTTGTTCAATAATGTAAAAGAACTGATCTTGTATACTATTATTTGATTCTTATAGTTTCCCTTTTATACATGGTAGTTAAAGTCTATTTGACTGATAGTTCATAATCCCGTGTGACCTAAAAAAAAAAAAAATCCTCCCACATATTATACTTGTTGTAGCTCATAGGACTAGCTCAAACTTCCGATGATGAATTTCCTGCACAGTGTAGAGCCTGGCATATATCCTGAATAGCTACCAATTAGTTACACTGGGTATGTTAGAAGCTATTGCATTGTTGATGAGGTCATGTGATCATGTCACATGACCATATTTTCTCAACATCTATCCAACCACATTCCTTATACTTCGTTCAAAATAAAAAGGAATGGTGTTATGATGCGGTAACTCTGGTTTATGGTATCATTGTTGTAAAAAATATAATTGGAAAACACTTCTATTCACCTGAATACAATGTAAAATAATTTGCAAATGATTAATCTTAGATATAATACCTCTCATATTTCTCAACAGAGATTTAATTCACAATGCCCAGAATAGGTTTTATGGGGATCATATGATCTGTGGTGACAGTGGTTTATGGTATACTGGCTCATAATCTAAACATGGCATACTTTCAGCTATCAATCATTCATCATGAATTCAAAGTTTCATTCATTTTATGATCTCAAAACTACAATACACAATAGAAATATATGCTGAATATCAAAAACTATTATATATGCTGTTGTAAAAGTTTCATTTATGTATGTATGTATTCTATTTCTAAATCAGTCATATATTTAGAATTATGTCATACAAACAAAGCCTGTTTTTATTTTTCAAGTGTTATTTAAAGCACTCGGCACCCTGCACTCGTACACCACTCAATCATATATTTTAGCTGGTACATGTACTTCTATATCAATATAGTACATTGGCTCTCAGAAAAGGATTAGCGATCCAAAATCAACAACTAATACACATTCTTTACTACAGGTAGGCTACAAGGAAACCCAATCTAATTACATAAATTGTTATGCATGGGGCTGTACTATACAGCCGAGTACAGACTTAATGCATGACTCACCGTCCTTACCTACATGAAAGATAATAACAACAATCAAGATGTTCATCTGGTATATCATTTTGCAATTTAATTCAATATTCTCCCAATTTTCTTTCCAAAAACAGTGTGTTCTGGCAGAAAGTAAAGGGAAGATGAACTAGGTAAAAGTATGTTATAACATTTTCATTTATCAAGCAGTTTTTTTTGAAAAAAAATCTTTATTTCTTTTTTTTTTTTGGTTAACTTAGCAGAGCTAAGTAATAAAAATGCACAGCAGCAAAGAGCATAATAAACAGCTCCGAAATTTTAAAAAGAGTTCTAGAAGAAAATAAGTTGTACATGATAATCCCTGCAAGGTAAAATCTATTTTTACTACAATAAAGCCCCCACCCCACAATCCATAAAGAAATCTGCTGTTTTCCCCAAGTTCTATATTTTCAATCGGTTTCCCTTTCTTTCAAGTCTTTCTCTCAGCATCCTTCCTGTTCTACTTTAGTTCATATTTTTAGAAACCACCTGTTCCCTGCTTGTATAGTCTCAAGGGTATGAAGTTTGATATCATAATAATAGACAAAGCAGGTATTAAATATATTTGTTAGAAGTCAATTACAGAGAAGCGGACCTTGTACCTAAATGAACATCCTTTAAGGTCACCAATTATTAATTACAGGTATGTTTTTAAAGAACTTGCATGACATTTTGTGAGACAAATGTTTTTTTAAAATAATTATTCTATTCATCTCTGTTTCAAAATCTCAGGAATATTGTTCAGTGATATATCAGCATCAGAAATATCCAGTATTCTAAATATAAGCAGGAGCATAGCTGTTGACATTACTAAATAGATCTGGTAATAACAAGAACAAAAAACTCTGGAAAGATACAAAAAGTACCCACAGGACACAAGAAACCTCCTTTTTTCTTAAAACAATCAACAAAGAGTTTGCATGAACATATTTGTTGTATACTTTTATTTTGTTACACTAATTGAACTGAGCTGGGGAATACAAGGCACCCAGGTGCTGAGGGGGATAGTCACTGAGGAAAGCGTTAGGGTTTCTGAGAGGAAAATAATATTAATAGAGGTCTTGCCATAATTAAAAAGGGAAATTAGTCTAAGAAATCATACATTAGCAGCCTTTCCTTTTTTACCACAGTATGTACCCTTGATTGGAGGTCATCCAGGGTGTACTCCATTCAAAATGAAATCAATATTGCTTTAACTATATTATGCATGTGTCAAGGTACCTATATGAAAGCCTTGAAAAGAGAGTTGAGGTTGGATCATGCAAGGTGCAATTTGTGAATATTCTATCTTTTTAAACAAAAAATCCTTTCATTGTCATAGCAACATTGTCACCCAACCATGACAATGTTTCTTGAAGAGCTGTTATAATTTGGAATAATTATGACTAGGAACAGTTTGCAACTTCGAACTTCTAGAAAGTTACGTTACAATAAAAACAAAGTTTTAGGACCAGTCATCTACTCTAATTATGCCTAAAAAAGGGACTCTCTGTCCTTTTTATAGATATATTTGTGAAATGATTGTATATATTTTATCCTGAAAAATTGTTGGAAAAAAAAAATTAACAAACATTTTCAGCAGACTTACAATTCTTAAATTTGGGAATCTAATTTGTTTTTGTTTCTACTTCATTTCAATTATATAAATTCATTCATTTATTGGTCCAATGTACATTGAAACATGGAAAATTGTTTTACTCACAGTAACAGGAAGCAAAAATATACATGTACAGGGGCATAAATAGTGAGCTGGTAGCTGCCGAGCAGTGCCCTCTGTATCTAGTTCATCTTTGCTAGTTTAATCTCTTCTAAAGAGCCCTCTTCTTTTTATAAGATTTACATAACAAATATAAACTCTACATAGGCCTATCTTAACAAGGTTAAATTGAGCATGGGACATAATATTGATAAATACTGACATTTATGAATGTTCCGTTAATCTTCTCCTTCCAAGAGAAAATTAATAAATCAAAGCAGAGGTTGAATTCAAACAGACAGGAGGGAAATACAGCAGAAATATCTTGTATCCGTGGTAACTAAGTAAAGATATATATTGATTTGAGGTTACTCAATATGACAGCTTCCTTGCTTTGGAACGCCTGAGGAACGCCTGAGGAACGGGAGGAAACATGCATAGATTCTGAGGTTTGCATGGGATATTCCTTTAACTTGAACAGGATGAAGAACTAATTATCGGTCACATCCAAATTTATATATCCAATTCAAAATGAATATAATCTTAGATATTCAAGACTTGAATATTATATTTCTGTAAGAGCTTAGGATAAATATAAAGTGAAACAAAGATGATACTATAGAGCCAGCCGGGCGTTAACCTGTATAATTTTACACAATACCCTTCTGGCTCCATGAACAAACAGAAAATATTTGAGAAACTGTCACTATACTTCGAAAAGAGAAGAGAATAAATAAAAGTTAAACAAGAACTGACTATCACTTCTAGACTGACCAAGAACAAAATAATAAACAGTAAAGCAAGAATAATTAAAGAAATTAATTTCATTCTTCAAAAAGGGGCAAGAGCATAAATAAATAGCTTAACAGGAATAACACTCAATACTCGAATTTCGCCCTGCTAGATGAAAAAAGCATAAAGAAAAAAAGAAATAAGAATGACATTACACACATAAGAATGACATTAAAGAAATAAATATCATACTTCAACAAGAGAAAAAGACACTCCAGACTTGAATATCATACTTCTAGATGAAAATAGAACAAAAAACAGAAAAATAATAATGATAGTGAACAAATGAATATCATACTTCAGAAGAGTCTAGAATTTGAAGAACAAAATAACAAGGAAGGGTTCTGAAAAACAAATACACACTCAAGCTTGTTGATTTCTTCAGATAGGAAACTCTCCTCTTTCATCAAGTGATAAATCATTAATACCAGGATGTATGTGTTACCAGGACAATGTTGCATTGATAAACAAACATGATCACACCATGGACCTTGAACTGAATGTGAGATATTTCTGGTTGCTTATTAACCCCAAGTAACTTGATATCAAATGCTCACCTGTTTCCTCGAAATCGTCCAGAGGACCCGTATACAAAAACACTTATCTAAATACTAGATCATTATCCAAAAAATCTACAGGATTTGACTTGAGTAAAGTATTATCTAAGGAATTAAAGATATATCTGTTATTTGGGGCATAATTACATAGAATTATGACACAGATTCTCGAGTTTGTTGTTTCTTTTCTATCTAGTCAGTAGCAGAACCAGGGGGCACAAGGTGGATGTCCCCCTTTCTTTTTCTTACACTAAATCTCAGTGAATATCAAGAGCTTATATGCTTTATACAGATGACTGCCTTATTTCCCACTTCCGTACTTTTTCTTCGTTCTCTAGCAAGATGTTAATTCTTACAAAACAAGACATTATTTGGTGGTACCTATTCATATTTTTCCTATAGGTATTGGATAGCCATATTAGCATACACAGTTAACAACTAAATTATTCATACCCTTAACAAATTTTAGATTTTGTTGAGCACAGGTGTATGTGAAAAATTGATTTGTCACAATTTATGTGTCTTGAGAATGTGACATATTAAAGCTTACATCTAACAATATTCAACAAAGGCCCTAATTCAACCAGGCCACCTTTGATTCTTGAGTTATGAAAAACACCCCCCCCCCAAAAAAAAAAAAAAAAAAAAAATCAATTTACAAGGGGTATGAATAATTTAGTTGATAACTGTATATCCATAAAATGTTTGTCAATAACTCTCTCTGAGATGGTACATGTAGGTGTGTGTGTGTGTGTGTGTAATGATTCTATTTTGTTTTTTAATATCGTTTATTTTTTTGTATACAATGTGTTTTCATCTGACATGTACATACAATGTAATAATCTGGAGGCTTCCTATTTTCAAGTGTATACTTTTTATTGTCCTCCTTTTATTGTTCAAATGTAATTATTTACGAATGTACAAGCTGATGTTTTATTTGATGTTCAAGAATAAAATGATTTTGAAATTGAAAAAATTGAGAAAAAAAAATAAAAACATAGGAATATATTTCTGGCTTTTTGGGGGATAGCTCTGTGGTAGATATGAAGGACCTAATTCCTAGGAGTCTGTCCCTGTGACACAACCCAGACTCAGCGACGACAGATAGCACAGGAGAATCAAATTCACCATAATTGGCAAATGACATATCTTAGGCAGGACTGCCCATGAATTGGTCTCGGAATAGGAACACTTTGATCTAATACACTCCCTAACCGGTGAGTCATGGCCTGTAGTGTTCACACTGGGGGGAATTATACGAAACTCTTACATAGAAACATCCTAAAGAATCGTCATATAGTGAAAGAAACGTAAAACGCATGAAAAAATATTGTATGAGCAAACATCATTTAAAAAGAAACTAGTTTTGAAGTGGTCAGTTGACATGACAGTTGGCCAATCATGATATTGCGCTCACGATAAGCTACCCATATATACAATGGAGAGCAAGAGGGAGAGAGGGAGGAGAAATAAAGGAGAGATGCAGGACGAAAAAAAGAGGAAGAGGGTGAGGGGGACAGGTGGGCATAAAAAGATAGAGGGCTCATAACATGGAGGGGAAGATACAACTTGATATTCTGGTTCTCTAGCAAGTTTTCATAACAAAAACGATGCTCGTTCATCTTTTTCTATACAGCGTTACATTACACAATGTTCTGTGATGTATCGGTATCATATCAACTACTGTTCGTATAGCTATACAACGAATTTTGCTTGTCTGAACAAGGGGAGAGAGTAATAGAAGGAGATCAGTTTTAGGGGGACAAATATAGAAACAAACAGTTGTTGCGCTGCGAGTACGCAGGAAAATGCCAAAAGGATTTCCTTTTGTTCACTTGCCAACTTTATGGGGAGTGAGTATGCAACAGAAAAAGGTAACTGATATTGAAATAGAACAAAAAGATAATGGATGAGGGAAGAGGGAAGAGGGGACAGAGAGAGAGAGAGAGAGAGTGGGGGAGAGAGAGAAAGATGCAGAGAGAGAAAGATACAGAATGGGAGAGAGAGAGGAAGGGGAGGGAGTGAGAGAGAGAGAGAGAGAGAGAGAGAGAGAGAGAGAGAGAGAAAGAATAGGAGAAAGAGAGAGATGGGGAGGGAGAGAAAAGTAAGAGAGTGAGGACGTGAGAGAGACAGAGAGACAGATAATGGTGACTTTTAACGTAAAGAGACTGTTTAATAAGACAAGTGGTCAATATTATTTTGTTTACTTTTCATTTGTTCTGTTCAGAAGTTTTCTTCAAACAAACAATGAACAACATATTTTTCTACAGAAGAAAACCCTTCATTGTGGTACCTGTATAAAGGTTCTTACAGGAAAACTTGGCAAAATATTTCAATGTTCCAATAAAACAACACCTTGCAAAACCAGGCTTAATGTTGAATCCTTTAAGCCTTGCCCTAAATATTGCTTGGCTGAACTTCAGTTCTCCATAATTTTGCAAAAAAATTAGTCTTACAGCCAGCCATTCCCATAGACAGATATATTTTCTTATTAATCCACAGAGAAGAAAAAAACCTGCAATTGTGTGCGATTTGACAGTTAGATCAGAATGTAAGCCTAAACATTTTAATTGTTTTCTTTAATAGTTTGGTGATGCCATCATCCTCTTCCTCCCTCCCCTGTGATAGAGCATCAAAATGAAAAAGAATACTACAAACCTGTCTGAAACATAAAAGACTAATATAATCATCCCTCTGACTCACCACACAAAGTGAAGTTCAGATATACCAACTTCAGGTGGCTTGCAAACATGTATTCCCCAATATTAAAGGCACAAGCAGTTTTTTTTTTAAATTGGACTTTGTTTTAAAAAATCATTAATTTGATTTATACTTAAACATAATTTGCAAATATTGATAAATACAAAATAGTCTGTTATGCCTAGAACAGTATAATATTGTCTAACCCTAACCCTAACCCTAACCCTAACCCTAACCCTTACCCTAACCCTAACCCTTCTAAAAAGATGATCAACCTTTTCTGATCGATTCCACAACGTTTCTTTCACAATTCAATCGCATGACCATAACTGGTTTTTACCTTTAATTGTGTTAAATTATTTCAAATTCTTCACCTCATGAATCTACAAAAAGACATGAAACATTACATTGTATTTTCCTTTGGTTTATAATAAGTGGCACTATTGTATTAATGCAAGAGACTTGGTTGAGTGATAACTTTTTTTTTTTCCTTCAAAAAAGATCATTCAGAGAAAAGGTTGTTGGAATTTCAAAATTGGCTTAATAATCGCAAATGACATTGTTCATTAAACGTACCCCAAATCATCTTTTCAAGATTGTGGGGCCTAAAAAGGTAAGCCTTCTTTTATATGTTCACATATTTTTGGCTTTCAGGAAACAATTTTTTTTCAACTCATTAACTAATATGGAATTTGATCAGGAGATAATGGACATTAGCTGGATACGATTCAAAAATAGGTTATGCGAAATTCACAAATTGCATAAATTAACATTTAACGTTTTTCTACCCAGGGGGTTAGAGCATAGAAGGGACATTGATACAAGTGTGTTCATAGAATACTTTTAAACACATATTCAAACTTAAGGAGATATAATTTTGAAAGAGACAATGATTTTTTCTCTTCAAACTCTTTGTTTTTACCCCAAATGAGATCCAAAATACTGAATATTGGACCTGTTTACCTTTTTTTTTAAATTCAGAAACATACTATTGAATAATGGTAAAACAATGCAAGCTGCCTTCACTATCTTCTTGTCTCCTCTTCCAAAATACAGGCCTACAAGAATAATTCCAAATCTGTTGGACTAGCACAAGACTCTCCTAAACCATAGAGGCACAGGAAGACCCAGAAAACAGAAGCCCTTTAATAATCCTCATAATCATCCCAAGTGGGGTACATAGCTGGAGGAGGTCTACAATTAAGTTAGGAATCAGTAAGGGTTGATACCAACCCAGTGAGGGCGATTGACCCTATTATGAGCTTTATTACGGGGGCCAGTGATCAAGTGTGAATCCCTTACAAGAGTGAGGTCAATGTCATTTGCTCTCAGTGGGTTAAACAATTGCACTCCTGGGGGTAAAGGGGAGGGGGGGGGGGGGGTAAGGGGAAGTGGGGAGGGATGGTTTGTGAAATTAGGGGCGGGTGAGGGAATGTATTTGGGGGGCTATTGACGATGGAAAACGCCATAAAATCCAACAACAACAACAACAACAAATCATGTAGATCCCCTGAACGACCAAAGTAAATGTGATTCACTCCTAATTTAAAGGTACATCATGTATAAGGAAAACTAGAGGGGGTTGGGGTGTGAGAGAGCGTGATAGGGTAACCATAATGCTTTAATTTGAGTACAGGTGGTGGTGGTGTATTGCAAGGACTTTATTATTAGATTTGTAAACAAGGCAGTGACATCAAATACATTAATTGAGAGACCTTTTGTGGAAATTTACCCCTACACTCCACAGGTTACGTGTGAGTCAAAGATGTATCATAAAGATAGAACCCCCCCCCCCCTTCTTCTTTGTCTTTAAACAATCTGGACATAGATGACCTACAACTCAATTATCTAGGCCTTATAGATTTCCTTGTAAAGCTAGGAGTGGTTTTGATTGTGTAAGTAAGTAATCCACTGTCTACGTCTGGAGGACTACAAATTAATTCCTCTATAGATTGTGTCATCAAAATGACAGCTATTAGTTTGAAAGAAAGAGCTCTCACAAGGAGACAACCAAAACCAAAAACAAACTGACTTAATAACAAAACTTTCCAAATTATGCATTTAGAATACATATTCCATTCTCTATTATCTGATCTTTTCATCATCAATCTAATAATAAACTGATGAGCATGTGACTGTAGGTGGACTTAAATGTATATTTGTATATATATATATACACATGTACAGTGTAGAGCAGTAGTTTTTCTTGCAGAGGCATGCCAGATACTTATCATGATTTGTACATGTATCTCTCACTGCTACTTTAAAAAAGAATATTTTCCTATCAGCCTAAGTCAGTCAAAAGTCCAAGATCGACAGGAGACCATTACCAAGTTCAACGTTAGCTCCTTGTAATCGCATTCTAAGCCAGTTGGCTTGAGTGAAAGCATCCTCCCCTGGCCTGGCTGCCTGGTTGGCAGCTAATCACGTTGGGAAGGGGTGTGGTGGGCGATTGTCAGGATCTGATAGCGACCCCATAACGAGGGTTTAAGTGCCAAGATATGGCTACCGAGGGAGCGTCTAATTCCCAAATTTAGCTCCAATCTCAAGGATCAAAACATTGACTTTGGGGAGAAAAATCAACAGGAATTAAACGTGTCTATGTTTGATTGCGTTTATAATTATAGAGACTGAAACGAGTCAGTTTCTTAATTTAACCCTCGATCCTGTCCTAAGTGGTGACCAGATCAGGGTGGATTAGATTGACATTGGGCTCTTACGGATTTTGGCTAATTTTATTTTAGGATTATAATTTTATGCAAGGTCTGAAAGGTGGATTAATCAGTAACCACCGATCATATCAATTCTGAGAATCTGGAGAATGAGAAGCAAACTGTGACCACAAAATATCACTTCAACAAGTTAAGAGTAATTTTTACATGTATTTCAATGAAATCAACAAATGATTGCATTAAAAAGGGTTTAATTTGTTGTCTCTCTCTCTCTCTCTCTCCCTCCTTCCATCCGTGCTTTATAAATCTGCTAACCCTTTTCTTCTTCTTCTTCTGAATGTCTTTCTTTCTCCCTTTGATTTTTATTCTGCATCTGTATCACTCTCTCTCTCCCCCCCCCCCTCACACACTCTCTTCCTCCCTCCCTCCTCCCTAAAATCTGTCCATCTTTCTCAGTTTACACATTAGATTCTAATTCCCCATCAGCGTAATTATCTCGTCAGTTTTGCTAATGGACTTCCTGTTCTGAAAGGCTTAACAAATGTATCCATATAAGGCCAGCTACATGTAGATGAATATGAATATGGCCACTAGCTATCAAAGTGTAATTAGGCAAATTATAATTACCTACACATACATATACAATGCAAGCACTTAATAACCCAAGTTTAAATTATATGTACAGCAAGCTATTAACCAAATCTTTTCAAAGATATTTCATTAGTTTCAATAGTCGGTCACTATCCATAACAAAATGTATTTATTGGACACAATTTCATTGTAAGCCTATATTAAATGCTAGCTAATCAAATTACAAGACACATGTTATCTGAATTATAATGCCACAGGTATGGTCACAGGTGTTGTTGGCTTTTATATACAAAGCATTAATGATCAAAACCCTTCCACAATGATTTTGAAGTTACATTATCTTTCAATTTTGGTGAGACGCACAAATATTTCATACACAAAAACTTGAACATTGTTGATATTCAAATATCAGTTTTATTATAATTTTTTCAATGGGAGCCCTTCTATATGGATTTTATATTCCTTATAGCAATTTGTTTGTTGTTTTATTTTCTTCTATAACTGATACAACTTTAATCTACCTGAGCTCACAGTGTGCTGAATCGAGGTAGCCCTTCACCCCCCCCCCCCCCCCCACCCAAGCATTTTGTCCTATGAAAGATGTTGGCTGTTTGCAAGCACACTGGCAAAGAAACCTGTACTACTGTACTGTAGTATGTAACCATCTTGGAAAACCATCAAGAGAAATCTCCTGATGTACTGTAACCCATTAAGAGCATGCATGTACGGCCTCTCAGCCAGTGACTTGGTTAATTAAGTTCACTTTCGCAGCGTCAAGTTCTGTCAGTACACCACGGTGAAACATGTAGTTCAGTATGATGGTATTCTTATTGCCTGAATGAGGTATGCAACTATGCAGTCTCAAGAGTATTAAAGCAGCCACATAGTAGTTGGTGTCCATGTGTATTGCATCATAATTCGCTGACACTAGATTTGGTTCAAGTACCAATTAATGTGCCTGTGTGTGCAAAGGTTTCTGAAGCAGCGAACCTGTGGTCCCACCAAAAAGTACTCCAACTTGCCTATATATCTCAATGGTGAGGGAAATTTCATATACCTATATGATGAGATTTCCATAAGGTGGTAGGCTAGGGCAATGTGCATTACACAAGACTATCGTAAAAGTGAAGTCCACTCTTAGTGACTACATGACAACACCTTTTATTGGGTAAACACCAAAATGATGTCAAATTCCCCATGAAAACCCATTTCTACTATGTGTCTTTGAAGTGGAACCTGTAAAGAACACTTCATTGAAACTAGAAAAGTGATCTTCATGGGCAAGTGGTCTTTGAGTACAGGTTCCCTTTACTGCATGGTTTCAATGAAAATACTCTTCAAGGGAAGGTGGTGTACATAGATAGAATGCTGAGCTATCAGCTGACCACATCATAACAATTCATGGAAATACATGTATGTACATGTAGCTGCTGTGAATCTGCAACCAAAGTTTACTCTTTCATATATACGCCAATAACATTGCATGAAAATGTATTACATTCAATTGCTGTTGGAGAAATGAAATAAATCATATCAATAATACCTTTAATCCTCTCAACCTGCATCAAGAGTCTATTACAAAGAATCAATGAATACCAGTAATCCTAACCCATATTGTTTACAAAAATATGTCATCCTTTAATATAGTTATTTAATGCTAATTGTATGTTTTTAGCAAATACAAACAAACAAAAACACCTGAAAACACTTTCATTTGACATTTATATCAGAAACAGCTGATTTTTTTTTTCCTCCTAAAAAAAAGAAAAAAAGGCAACAGGATTTTCGGTGCAATTAACGTTGGTTAAGATCGACCAGGCATCCGCTGATTAATTCTAGCTGTGCTCCACAAGTTAACTGATGAAGTTTACAAGACTGAAATAGAACATTGTTAAAGGACAGAGGATATCTGGAGTGAATACTTCCACTCATTACTCACCATACATGATGATGTAATAATACTTGGTTTTGATGCGATACTGGACGATCCGTCGACTACCAATCCGTTTAAAATCCATTATTCCTCAGGCAAGACAAAACTCAAAATCCAATCAGAGAAATGCAAACACTGTCCTTCCAAAGAGATATCCTCCTTGGTCCTTCTACAGTATTTTGTTATTGATATGATCAAGGAGTTACTAGCACTCAGAATGCAAGGTACCAACAATTTGATGAATTACTTTTGAGCTTAATCAAGAATGTAATCATGGAACATTCAATTTCATGAATATATGAAAGTTGATGCTGGTCAGACTATTTTAGAAAAAAGTAAACAGGAAACTGTATTTTGCCAGTCACAACATTGATCCTACACAAATATGAATTGAGTTGCTACAACCTACACAGAATAACTTTCCAGAACTACAAGCTAAACCGGCTTGTGAACGACAAGCGTAGAGGTTGTGATGGTACGCAGAGATAAGAATTATATTTTTAGTATGAGTCCCGTATATCAAACCCAACCCTCCTGCCGGATTAAATCTGTCATAAACTCCACCCAAGTTTGGAACGCGAATTGAAAAAAACGTTGTCCCTCTTTGGGGCACCAGACAATCCCTACGTGCTAAGCGCGGTTCAGGAAAGATTTGCGCAACGATCCCGCAAAATGATTTCTGTCGAGGGGCGAAATGAAAGGATCCAAATCCCCCAGAGCTGCGACGCCATAGCCCAATTAGGAATGAATTAGCGGAAAGCATTATCATCCTGCACCAGCTAGGCATACAAGATCCAGTGTCCCAGAATTATCGGGGTGATCTTAAGCCTAGTGATGAGATGAAAAACTTTTTTAAAAAGTGAATGAAAAAGTTTTGAAGGTTGCTTGTGTAGTGACCAAATGTCACGATTTTAACTTTTATATGTATAATAATGTTTTATTCATTGATTTGCACATGTTTAATACGAATTGCTTTACTATTTCCAAGATGGCGGCTAGGGAGAATTAATTTCCCTTGCGTAGTCCGCTGTCTGGCTTTTCAGACATGTCCCAGCCGGTTCTGTCTGGTTCGTTGATATATTCTATTGTTATGCAGATTTGTTATTGTTACGTACAGCGCGTATACATGCATACTAATTTTGTGCGCTTGTTTTGACCAATCGCGCTATACCAGCGATTGGGGCTTTTTCTGATATTTCCATGTGGAAATCAGAGGGAATATTTTTATCGGCACACACAGGTCGATACTGTGTTTTTGTTTACTGTGCCGGTCGAATTTTCGTCCAACATGGACGCGACGACTTCGTCCCCGGACCTCTCCCGGGTGACTCATTTTTGTGGAGAGACTTGTATCGCTTTTACTAGCACATACTTGGATTTGTCTTTTCCACTGACAATTATCGTTGTAGTGACACGATGAACGCCATCGTCACCACCTCGCCATCATCTGCTTCGTTGTGCTGACACGATGAACGACATCGTCACCACCTCGTCGTTATCTATTATGTTGTGTTGACACGATGAACGCCATCGTCATCACCTCACCTCATCATCATCGACTCTTTATCTTTTCTACTGCGTGTTGTGCTGACACGATGAACGCCATCGTCATCACCTCACCGTCATCCGTTGTGCTGTGCTGGCTCGCTGATTATCGTCACGTCATCACCACATCATTGACATTACCTTCATGACCATCATCGCTGTTTTCACCAGCGTCGTCTTCATCGTCGACTTCATCATCGCTGTTTTTACCAGCGTCGTTTTCATCGTCGACTTCATCATCGCTGTCTTCACCAGCGTCGACTTCATCATCGCTGTTTTCACCAGCGTCGTTTTTATCATCGTTGTCTTCAACATCGTCTTCATCTTCGTGGTATTCACCTAGCGTCGATCATCGTCTGCATATCCTACGCGATCGACAACTAGCTCATCGACCACCGTTTTCGACTAGCTAGTTTCTACATCTAGATAGAACTTGAAGAAGCTCTACTTTGAATTCAACTCCAATGACTCACGTAACGTTAATTATATTGTGATTTATGCATTGCATTGTTTATCATTGTGATGCCTTATTTTGACTGACTGAGTGCCTGTTGTTGAGTGCGTACGCTTACTAACACATATTTTACATGTTTATAATTGCACTAGTTCTAGGCCTATGCCTGGTCTACTGATCTAGATCTGCTATAGTCTAGATCCACCGATATATTGTTGTATTCTCGTGTTGTGCATTCCGTACACATACACAAGTAGAGATTTGTTTAGTGGTTTTTTGAACCACAATATTTCGTGCCTATGTAGGTAAATCTAAACGCTTAGATTTGAGTAGTATTTTCTTGACTGTTATTATTCATGGAGTGTGAATGATATTTAACTGACTTGTTTTAGTACTGTCTTAAGTTGTACTGAACAGGACTCCTGATATTTCGAGACTTGTATTAAGCGGTAATCATTAATACCATAGTGACTAAGTTGAGTCTCCTTTATATTATCTGAGCTGTTGGAAGTTATCTATGTTTGATTATTAATAGTAACTACCAAGGGCCTAGTGATAGTTTAATTGTCTGTCACTGTTGAGATAGACAGAAGAGGTTTCTGATAATTCTGTAATCATTGTTTCTTATGTGAAATTATAGAATATAGAACCAGTTTTTAACCATAATCAATTTGTCTGGATGTGATCATTTATTAAGTGTTTTCTTGTCTGGAGGGATACTGCTTTTTAGTAGTTTAATTAAAAAAGGGAATTGTGTGGGATTACTAGTTAACACGCAACATAGTCCATACCCCATGTAGTTTTCTAAATTGGTGACCCCGACGTGATCCCCCTGAGATAAGAAACATTTAGTTAGATTACCTTTGCTTATTAATATTTTTTTTTTACCATTAGGTAATCATATTTTAAATTGTGTATTTTCGCCCCTCGGAGCTTACGCAAGCTCGGGTCTGGTAGGGGGGTTAATGTAGTGACCAAATGTCACGATTTTAACTTTTATATGTATAATAATGTTTTATTCATTGATTTGCACATGTTTAATACGAATTGCTTTACTATTTCCAAGATGGCGGCTAGGGAGAATTAATTTCCCTTGCGTAGTCCGCTGTCTGGCTTTTCAGACATGTCCCAGCCGGTTCTGTCTGGTTCGTTGATATATTCTATTGTTATGCAGATTTGTTATTGTTACGTACAGCGCGTATACATGCATACTAATTTTGTGCGCTTGTTTTGACCAATCGCGCTATACCAGCGATTGGGGCTTTTTCTGATATTTCCATGTGGAAATCAGAGGGAATATTTTTATCGGCACACACAGGTCGATACTGTGTTTTTGTTTACTGTGCCGGTCGAATTTTCGTCCAACATGGACGCGACGACTTCGTCCCCGGACCTCTCCCGGGTGACTCATTTTTGTGGAGAGACTTGTATCGCTTTTACTAGCACATACTTGGATTTGTCTTTTCCACTGACAATTATCGTTGTAGTGACACGATGAACGCCATCGTCACCACCTCGCCATCATCTGCTTCGTTGTGCTGACACGATGAACGACATCGTCACCACCTCGTCGTTATCTATTATGTTGTGTTGACACGATGAACGCCATCGTCATCACCTCACCTCATCATCATCGACTCTTTATCTTTTCTACTGCGTGTTGTGCTGACACGATGAACGCCATCGTCATCACCTCACCGTCATCCGTTGTGCTGTGCTGGCTCGCTGATTATCGTCACGTCATCACCACATCATTGACATTACCTTCATGACCATCATCGCTGTTTTCACCAGCGTCGTCTTCATCGTCGACTTCATCATCGCTGTTTTTACCAGCGTCGTTTTCATCGTCGACTTCATCATCGCTGTCTTCACCAGCGTCGACTTCATCATCGCTGTTTTCACCAGCGTCGTTTTTATCATCGTTGTCTTCAACATCGTCTTCATCTTCGTGGTATTCACCTAGCGTCGATCATCGTCTGCATATCCTACGCGATCGACAACTAGCTCATCGACCACCGTTTTCGACTAGCTAGTTTCTACATCTAGATAGAACTTGAAGAAGCTCTACTTTGAATTCAACTCCAATGACTCACGTAACGTTAATTATATTGTGATTTATGCATTGCATTGTTTATCATTGTGATGCCTTATTTTGACTGACTGAGTGCCTGTTGTTGAGTGCGTACGCTTACTAACACATATTTTACATGTTTATAATTGCACTAGTTCTAGGCCTATGCCTGGTCTACTGATCTAGATCTGCTATAGTCTAGATCCACCGATATATTGTTGTATTCTCGTGTTGTGCATTCCGTACACATACACAAGTAGAGATTTGTTTAGTGGTTTTTTGAACCACAATATTTCGTGCCTATGTAGGTAAATCTAAACGCTTAGATTTGAGTAGTATTTTCTTGACTGTTATTATTCATGGAGTGTGAATGATATTTAACTGACTTGTTTTAGTACTGTCTTAAGTTGTACTGAACAGGACTCCTGATATTTCGAGACTTGTATTAAGCGGTAATCATTAATACCATAGTGACTAAGTTGAGTCTCCTTTATATTATCTGAGCTGTTGGAAGTTATCTATGTTTGATTATTAATAGTAACTACCAAGGGCCTAGTGATAGTTTAATTGTCTGTCACTGTTGAGATAGACAGAAGAGGTTTCTGATAATTCTGTAATCATTGTTTCTTATGTGAAATTATAGAATATAGAACCAGTTTTTAACCATAATCAATTTGTCTGGATGTGATCATTTATTAAGTGTTTTCTTGTCTGGAGGGATACTGCTTTTTAGTAGTTTAATTAAAAAAGGGAATTGTGTGGGATTACTAGTTAACACGCAACATAGTCCATACCCCATGTAGTTTGCTAAACTTGCATGAGATATCGGCTAAAGTTGTCAGAGTTCGTTGGAAATTAAAGCTCAACAATTTTGAAGGGCAGGTCAGAGCTAATTTTGTTGTTGTATCCAATCAACTTATGTTTAATTTTATTCAATAAAACTAAATACTGGTATGTAAAAAAAAATTAATTAGCATTCGTATTTGCATATTTTTTCTTCCATATCTTCTCATTCTACTCTGCATGCTAAACAATTACATTCTACTGAAACAACCTTAAAACTTTCTCTTCTTCTTTTGATGCTCAAGTATTTTGTTCACAGTATTTTGTTCACATATACTTTCCTTTGCACACAGTTTTTCTGTTAAATAATATAAATGCATGTCCTATAGTATTGTCATGTGAAAATGTTGCCTTGGCAAGTAATTAAAGGTAATACAAAGTTTTGGGAAATTTTGAAAATTGGGTGGATAGTGAATCTTTACAATTTTGATATATTTTGATGCCCCTGTGGATTTATTATAAGCACTAAAAAAATTAGCCCCTAAAACACTTCTGTTTTCGAGAAAAATTGAATATAAATATTTACTGGTGCTCCCGGTAAATTTTGATGAATTTCAAATAGCGCCTATGGCCGTACAATCGTAGCTGCGACCATGAAAATCTCAGAATATGTAGTTGGGATATATAATTTCCAAACGGGAATAGCTAATAGGTCAATTTCAGTCAAGAAACTTCGTTTCATAGCTAAATTAATATCTTGAGCTTGAGAGGGAGTTATGCAACATAAAAAGTTTATTATTTATAATTTCATAACTTTAGACTTGATTTCAACCGCGACAACGATCAATGTATATTGTAGGAACGCATATGCTTCCAATATGTTAATTTGAACCAAATTCACGATCCCATACCAAAACTTTGTAATACCTTTAACATTTGCTGTTATAATAAGCTAAATATCATTAAATAAAACTCACTTTAAAAATAAATATTTTATTGAAATGAGAGCCAGAAAGGCATTTTTGAAAATATATGATTTAACATCATCTGACTATCAACAGATGATATGTGTATTCTACATAGCAGACACAGTGCAATAAAACAAATATCTGTAGCATTCAGCCAAATGCCTTCATGTGCAATCAAATTAAACCAAAGTCTGGGATGAAAGACTATTAAAAGCAGCATCTTTAGATGTGAACAGTTAATCATCCATCCCTTCAGAAAACCAATCAAAAATTGAGATGGAGAGGTGGAATTGTTTCCGCATCTCAACACTACAACGGTCCAGATGGGACCCCCAAATATCACCCATCCCCCTCCTCCTCCTCCCCCTCCTATGACTCATCATATTGTTGTTTGACTTCCCATCATCATATTCCTAAGGTGGTATAAAAATGACTCATGGTTTTTACGAGGCATCTGATATTTCTGGTTGGTTAGTTCCTAAGTTAAACATTCTTTAATTCCCAAAGCTGTCAAACATTCCCTTCATAATTTTTGATGAATTTTTCGCTCACACTTTTGGTCCATTTCCTCTGGCATCGTTGTTCCCTCGTGGGAGAAAAAGAATGCCAACTGATGAATTAAGGACTCATATATCTATCAGAATCAATTCTGAAGATAATTGGACATTTCAGGATCATAATAGTCTTTGCAATTTATGGAAAATCAGTCATATAGAAATAAATGCTCATGAGTATGAACACAAGAAAATTGAGAGGAACTACAAAAATGGTTTGCTTTCTACAAGATGGTGTGACCAATGTTTAGTCATTTCAGGAAACATTTCCTTAGATAACCTTTGAAATCTGGAAAGAGCAAATATTTGAACTCAATGTGCAGTTCTAACAGCTCACAATATAACAATACAACAAAACATTAGTGATTAACACCCTCTACTTTAGTAATAAACAGGGAAATAGGCAATGTGCTTGTCTGAGTAAATCACCTGAATGTGATAATAAAAATCCCATAATTCAACAAAGTATATATACAAAACACATTTGTGGGATAAACAATGATGCCATTATCATGTCATTGACATTATGGTATAAATATTACTCTTGAGTTTGGCTGGCAACAAAATGTGCAAACTTTCTTCTTCTTTTTTAAATAAAATAAACCATATGAAATAACAACATAGTCAGTTGTCTAACTTTCTTTGCATACCATTCTATGTAATACTGTTTATGTCTTCTTCAATATTATGAACAATTGAACATTACTTTTTTATAATTACTAAGTAATATGAAATAAAACAGTTAAATAGCATTCAACAGAATATTCCAATACATCTCTTGACAGCTACCCAATCTTATTATCTGATCATTTAATTTTTAAAAATTCACAGAGTCTTTTTAATTCAGGAAATAAGCTAAGGTGTGAGACTCAGTGAGAAGGAAAAGAAAAGAGTACTGGTAAAAACAAAAGAACAAATAAAATACTCAACAACTTCTGGCACTAGCCCAACAATTATCTAGACAAAAAATTGGGGACAGCACCTTCTCAATAACTGACTGGCAGTGATGGCAACATAAGTCAAAATAAATTACCATTAACAATGAAAGTTTTTTCACAAATTTTGATCAACAAGGATAAAGAACAACTGATTCTGAATCTCTATTTAAACAACCTTTGACAATGATGAACTGAAAGGCAGACCCAGGGTGAACTTGCCCCCTCCGTCTCCCCCTCCCCTCCCCCTGACCCACCATTGCATACACTACACTGTCAGTACATGAAGGTGCCCCCACCTTATAAGAATATTTTAATAATTAACAATGGCACCTAGACAAAAGTAATAAGATTTTTTTTTTTTTTTTTTTTACTGCTTGTGAGGATTTTTAGACTAATGCTCCCTGAACTCCCCATTCCCCACCCTGCAATAAAATCCTGCATCTTGAATGTGCACTAATGGTGTCTGGACAATTATCCCAATATTTTTGAAGGGATGTGAACTTGCAATCGCCATGACAGTTACATCAACCCTGTCCTAACCTTAACTCCTATGCAAGCAATCTGTCAATGGAAGCACATGCATTGTGCTGTGATTTTCTGAACGGAAAGCTTGGTAAATTTGGAATTTCCCCTCAAACTCACGGGGGTGCACTGCAGGTTATGCTGTGTCACTTCTGCATCCACTAACCTGCCTGCTTTGTTTTGTTTTGTGTTTATAAATGTAAACTCCTCTACCCCCACCCCATCCTTCCTCCCCCTCAACTCGCCCTTGCCCTCATCTCGCCCCCTAGAAATGTTTAAAAGCAATTGAGGTATTATTCAACTACTTTATTACAAAAATTAAAAGTTTTTAAATTGCATATCTACCTACATTATAAATTCTTGAAAATCAGAATATCCAGTTGCAATTAAAAACGTTTTTGTCTAGAGTGAGGAAATTGATACATGGATAATCTGCACAATTTCACTGTTTTCTGAATGTTTTTTCATAAACACAATGATGATGAAATAGTATCATAACATGTCATTACTTGGAAAGAAACATTTCACTGTGTGTTTGATTAATTAGGTATCTTGAAATATGTGAAAACACTTTATATATTTCTCATGATGTCATCAAAAATGTTGAATAGCATAATTGAGCAAATATATTCATGGTTTCCTTCCATAGCAAAAAATCTCTTATAACAATTCACAAGAATTGAAATGATTTATCTTTAGGTATGAACAGGAAAAGCCAAAAGGACACTCCCATCCTGGTTATGCCCATCAATGACGTATGTATGAAGAGGAATGTGAACTGTATACAATCATGTGCCCTAGAACAATTCAACAAATATCCCTACACATTCTTTTCAATTTTCCCATTGAAACACTACACCAAGCACATGAACCATCCTGGGGACGAAGCTGGCTTCAGCAGGATCTTAAACTTTATTGAAAAGTCATAACTACAAGTTTTATCGTGAACTACAATCATTAATAAATTTTAAAAAATATACCTGCTACTGTATTTAACGGTCACTCACCTTGTGATGATAGTCTCAAAAGTAGACACAATTTTTTTTCTTAAACTTATTCAAAAGTCAATACTACAAATGTTATCATCATTAACTACAATTATTATCATTAATCAAGTTTTAACAATATACCGTAGCTGCTACCGTGTTCAACGGTCACTCACCTTGTGATGACGATAGTGTCAAATCTTAAACTTTATTCAAAAGTCATAACTACAAGTTTTATCATTAATTACAAGTATTATCATTGATCAAATTTTAAAAATATACCTGCTATTATATTCCACGGTCACTCACCTCACGATGACGATATCGGGAAGTCAACACTATTTTTTTCTTTGCTTTCGGTTCATGTATTCTGAAGCCCTTGAGGAATTAAAATAAGTTTGTGGTTTTGGAGTCATGCTTCAAGATATGAGGGTAAAACATCTGGCCTTGCCTTGATGCAAGGAAACATCATTCGATTGACATCAAAAGAATGTGGTTTCGGTGCTTCACCAATCAAATCATTTTCCAGGATTTTGCACACTTCATAACACAAAAGGGGAATAAATAGATTCGAAACCACTACTGTTGCAGTTTTCATGCACCCTGTTTCGCCTGGATATCCTGGATCAAATAGTCCATTCAGACTGAAGAAAATTATACAAATTCACATAAAGAAACGTATGAAGAGACATCGTATAGCAGAAATAGTGTAAACACATTAACACACAATAACAACATTGAATAATGAAATATTTTGTGTAATGAGATACTTTTGAAGAGGCTTTAGTTGTGCGCACTCAAGATAAGTCTTGCCCGGTAATACAGTATTTTAGCAATATGCAACGTTCAGATTAGAACTAGACTCTGATTCTTTTGCAAATATTTGTTTGAAACGGTGCCTAAATATATGTGTTTCACTATATGACATGATTTTTTAAATATACAACATTAAGATTAGGAAATTGATTTAAGCCTCAGTCACAAATGCCATTACGAACTGCAACGAAAGCTGTACGAACGATTTTTAGACAATGGAAATTCGGGAAGACAATGGATAAACAGGGAGATTCGTACAAAATTATTGTCTGTATGAATCTTTGTGACCATAGCATTACCGGTACTTATCATATAGCTATAATGATTTCATACAGCCACCACATATTTTGTTAGTCTGATACCCTTTTCTAACTGCACCGATTTTCATCGGATGCATCGGATGGCAGCTAGAAAGCAACAGAGGAGAAAAAGGCGATTAAATAGCCGATGAAAAGAAGAGAAATAGGCGATTAAATTCTCCTGCTCAAGAGCAGGAGAAATTCTAATTCTATCGGTGTGACACCGATGAAACGTGCAGTTAGAAAACGTTCGGGAGAAAAAGGCGATTAAAACAGCGATTAAAATGGTCAAAGGTCGCAGTATACGCGCACTTTATCGTAACCAGCTGTGTTTGTTGACTTATGGTTGAACATGCTGCATGCAAGCTAGATGGAGCGCGGGCTTAATGATTACGCAATAATTTTTCACTTCCGGCAAGGGCTCGCCACAGCGAGTGAATTTCACCGGCAGTTAGAAAACGACAGGGAGAAAACTGCGGTTTCACCTTTGTTTACATAAGGAAAATTCAATCGGTATTTCCGTCGGTGTGACTCCGATAGAGTGCAGTTAGAAAAGGGTATGAGTGGGGGAGGGGGGGGGGGGTAACAGATGGTGTGATTGATTAGAGTAACATTCCAATAATGGTATGGAGGACTGCCAAGATAAACATCTATGCTTAGAATTCATGTTTGAATTACAGGTAAGATGATATCATCAAAGTGATATGTGTATGGTATAGCCATACATCTTACATGCAGGTATGTGATTTAAAGGTATACATTTGTGGCTTTACTACCACTTGAGGACGACAAATCTTATTGAACAGGCTTCATACAGCAACAGAGTATCTACACAAAAATAAAAGCCTTCATATTTCTAGAGAGCGAGATTTGTGTATTTTGTTTGGTATAGCGCCTTGAGCAATATATTATATATGTATACAAGTATTTATCATTATAATTATTATTATCATTAGAGTGCTTGTGTTGGGGGAGGGGAGGGGAGGGGGGGGGGGAGAAGCTATATACCGTATCTAGTAATGACATACCGGTATACATTAGGCAATTACCTGCTAATCAAAGTTTTCTGTATGTTGATATTACACTAACTTCTGGCCATTGAAAAATATCGACATATCTTCATCTTTCAAATGTATGAACATTATTTTTTAGATTTTACATTAAAAAACTAATGACACGTAGGCTGGCAAAAAAAATCAAAAAATCTTTTAACTCTGGTATCCATCTTCCCAGGAATCCTAGCTCATAAATTCATCCCAAAATATTAAAATTCTTAGGGCATCAAAACTAGCTGCATCAAGGTTTGTAAAAATCGATTTACTCCTTGAAGGTCCGTATAAACAGGTCCATGCCAAGACTAACATCACATGGGTTTGCAGATGGAGAACTGGAGGGGGGGGGGCATCCACTTTAAGCTCCAGAAATTCCAGTCTGGTCTAATAAGCCAGCTCACCCCCAGGTAACTTGAAGAGCCCTACATGACCTTAAATGACCTGTCTTTGTTTACCTTGGTCATGTGACTAGCCAGCAGGAAGGCCATCTTACTCACTACTATGTTATTGTAAGGTCTCTATGAAGATCAGACCCCCTTAGTCTTGGTTACCAAACTCTGTCTTTACAGTCTCAGCTCCAAAACAAGAATTTTAACATGCCATAAATCGGTACAAAACAATTTTTAACATACTTAAATTACATAACTTGGTTTTAAGGTCATGAATAATTTAATTCTTGACTATATGTTAAACTAAAAGGGGGAGGGGGGGGGCAAGAAATATATAGGCAAGTTCTATAAAGACTCCAAGCCAGGGGAACTCTATATGAAAAGGTACCGGTACTGTCTTTTTTTAAGGGTGAAATTTTCATTGTTATGCATATAGATGGAATTTCTCTCTACAAATTTACGATGAAGCCTGGCAATATAAAAAACAAACTCTTCTTTCATTGACTTGCTTGTTAGAAAAGCTTTGAAACCTCTGTCTTCATATCTAAAAAAAAAATGGCTTTCAAACCTGCAAATTTTTGATGGCAAAGTTGCTAAATCAGAGGAACAACATTTTGATTATTTTGTTTTCCTCTGTAAAATTTATTGTCTACACTAACTTGCAGGTCTATGGATTTGCTCCAACGACCTTCATCCCCCATTCAAAAAGGTCTAGTGAGACCCATACAATAGGTTACTGGAAAAATCAGCAAATTCTAATGGTTAGAAATTCTTAGAGAAAGAACCAATTTACAAATTATAACGTTTAGAAGTCAGACTACTTCAAAGAAATAGGTTCTTTTGGCAGCTCCAGGTAATGTATCGAAGAATGCAGATTAGAAAATACCCTGAAGGTATTTCTGTATTCACGAGGAGGTAATGATACCTACTTATTTCATCAATAATTGGCTTATTTTGGGTGGTTAGAGTCAGTCAACACTTCTAAACTGTTCTGTTTTGATTTCTCCCAATATCCAAACTCTCATAGGACAATCAGTATACACCCTCTGTACTAACTGAATACAAAGAGTATCCCTGGTCCAATACATGCATGCATCTACACTGGACAAAAATATTGCCCTGAGTTAGGAGGAATTTTAGCTTTTCGGGATAAAGGGATGATTGAATTGATGAATCCTGTTTCTACACATGTATGTCATGGAATGTGTGTAAATAACTTCTAATTCTAAGCTTTTAAAGGCACACTGTCCTACTTGTAGCTACTTGCTCCCTCTATATAGAAAACTTCCCAAATCGGTGCCTGTTGGTCCCCCATGATCCTCTTTTTCTTATGTTAAATGAGAGCTGAGTTAATGAGATAGCCACCTGTCACAGTGACCTTGTTGGATCGCTGTGTGGTCTAATCCCTTCTAGCTGCAGTAGTAACGCCTACCTTTAATAGAGCCCATGATTTGTCAGGCTACAAAACTTTTCATCAGTAAAACTAAAACCAAAACCACCCCCTCCACTTCACACAATGAGCTAAAAAATGTCATTGTCTTCAATTTTTGTGATATTTGAACAGAGCTTTTACCAAAGGAGAGGTGGTATTACTTGCAGCATGGTTGGATCTCCGCCACTTGGGGTAAATTTTTGTTTAAAAGCAATGATAATTGAAGCCTTTGTTTTGTCTTTTTGGAGCCAGAAGGGCATTTACTCATATATTTTAACACAAAATTAACACCCTACTGCCTAGTATTGGCTTTCAACAGACCATCGTCTTCTAACCTGCCACAGTAATGATCAGTATCTTATTAACGTTCAGGTCAACATAGGTCAATACCCCAAAGGTCAATGAAGGTAAGTTAAATGGGATACATTATGAATCTTCAACACTAGGCAAACACGCAATCTGATTACATAACATGCCTGCTACTTGAGGAAAATAAGCTGGTAGACAAACGCTGAGAACTTTCTCAATAACTTTATGATCATTATGAAAATTGATAACACCACCACCAAAAAACCAACACTTTAAAATGAGCCTGAGGTCAAAAAGGGGTTATACAATTATGCAGGTATATTTAATAATATACCCTGAGCTGAGGTCTGAAATTTAAAGGTAGGGTTTCCTACTGACACTACTTCAAGTTTACATATACTGCTATCCGCTGCTTACAATGTCCAGATGATTTAACAGCTATGACCCACAATGCATCACCAAATGATGAAGCCCGAGTGATGATGCTTGGTTACAGGACCTGGAAATCACTCTACATGTATGTACGCTTTTACCAAAAATTGCGCAATAAAAAATACATTAGATTACAGCAAAGATAACGATATCGGTAATATACCCTGCCTTTAATTTCAGGAATTTTGTTTTTACAATGCTCACATAAACATAAAATCACAACAAGCAATACATCTGCATACATTCTACATTATCATAACCGAGTTTGAAGTCGATAGTATAAGGTCACTGGCATAGCAGACATTTTTTTCTATTGTTCAACCTGACTATGACTATGGTCACCTTACAGAGTCAAACAATCTTAAAAGAAAAATTCTTTCTTTCAACTTAGTATTTTTGAAGCAAGTGCTATAGTTAGGTATAATTGTCTGGTGTATGCCAGAGGGTATTCGCATTCTGAGCTGTTCCTCTTATGACTACCATAATTATCTATCCAATGTAGATCTACATCCACACAGACTTCAGTTGCACGTACATCTAGACAAGGAGCAATTCTATAATTTTATTTATTTATTATTATTATTATTTTTTTTTTTTTTTTATTTTTTTTTTTTGGGGGGGGGGGCTTTAATAGGAATACTTGCATTCACTTTATACAAGTACATCACACACATTTCAGGAGGTGGGGGGGGGGGGGGGGCTTGAGTCTCCCTAAGCCCCCTCTAGAACCGCTACTGATCTTGACAGGTGCCTATACTATTCCTATCTCAATCACACTACGATGCACAACCATTTTTTCCTTAATATATTATATGCACCATATGCATGCAATCACTAAATTCATCCACATCTTTTTTATTTCACACCCAACTTCCTCTTCTAGTTCTACTCCCTCACTCCATTTCCACTCATATGCAAACATACACCAAATTTGTTTAAATTCCTCAATTAGTACACTACTATATGAACTGTAATATCATATTCATACTAGTGAAGAAAAAATCAACTTACCTGATATTATGAAAGCCAGTAGAACAAGTGCAGGGATGGCATGAGAGAGAATAAGAAAAATGAGAAGAGAACAAAATATGAATATTATAATCTTTCAACAATACAATCTGCAAGTGAAATGTTAATAACAGCAACCTTATTTCAACAAAAACACTCGTTCATATAAAACAGTACAATCAGGCTAAATTAATTACCTATAATAATTATGATACTGCAGTACCTTTGACTACTGTTGAACTATTACATTTTACTTTTATTCAGAAGAGCTTGTATTAAGAATACACTTTGCTGCTATGACAGAAAAACTTGGACATACTTGATTTATTTTTTAAATAAAGAAAATTTATAAAAAAGAGGTTATCTTGCACACAGCTTAATAAATCATTCACACCTATGAACCACGCCTTAGACCCATAATTAACAGGATTGTCCCTTTTCCACACCACAAGTTCAAGAACTACAACTTTCTATAGCGCTGTCTCAATCATGTCTAGGGCTTTGTCAATCATTATCTGCAAAGGTTGTTATTAAACCAGGCACGGCGGACTTACACAACACAGTCTCATCTATCAAAGCATCCATTTGGAAAACCCAAACACCTCACCCATTATGATATCAACACAAAACTGTCAAATAAAACTAAATTAATCCAATCTACATTCCATAGCATTCAAATTCTTTTGTTGCATTGTACTTTTAAAAGTAATCAGCATTGAGAGTCAAGGCTATAGTCTGGCAGTTTGTAAAAATGTTTTTTTCTCCTGATCCATCAACAGTCGAGAAGTAGAAGGTAAAGCTTTTCTATTTTTCAGGGACTTACTTTAATACACTAATTGGTAGAGAATATAGTAATTGACAATTGGTGAGCAATAAATCATCAAGTAAGAATAAGGTATAACTTTGTCCATGGATCAGGTTTATCTTAATTCACTTGTGTGAATAGAGTCTCTGACTATTCATATCTTCCTTGTCGATCTCTTCCTGCTTAAAGGTACCATTTAAAGCCCCTCTATAGTGTTGGGAGCCCCAAATTCTCCAAAAAATTGATGGCAAAATTTCACTTCAATTGTGTCATAATGTGAAAGAGGATTTCATTTAAGACATACTTCTGCACAGATCCCCCCCCCCCAAAAAAAAAATATATATATATATATTCGAAGACAAATATTGATAAAAGAATACATTATTTTGGTTTTCGGTTTTAGCAGAAAACCTAAATTTAATATTCTTTCATCAATATTTGAATTCAAACACATTTGTTTTGAAAATCCTTGCAGAAATGTTTCTTAAATGGCATCCTCTTTCACATAATGAAACAATTTAAGTGAATCTTTGCCAGCAAATTTGGGGGGCTCCCAACACTTGTAATGAGGGGCTTTAAGGTAGTTGTCACATGCAATTGCAGAAGGATCTACATTAGAATATATACTAAAGGTATCCTAACAAAGATATGAGAATACCTACAGGGTACTTTATAATGCTGGATTAGATAGATAGGGTGGAGTCCATAACTCTTCCCTTTATCCTTTATGATCTCTTTAGGAGATGAATCTTCCAACAAATGGGGGCCTCTCAGGCATAGTCCCTCATGATCACATTGGCTCTAACACTAATCAGTTAAATGTGTAAAACCAGACCCTAAGGCCTCAGACACAATTGGAAATGGTTTTAGAGAGATTCAAAAGATAAAAGTAGATTGAAAATTGAACAAATAGTGTAGCATTTTTTTGTTAAAGTTATGATCAGTGATCTACAAATCCCAGGGGATAATCATGCTCTTTTCGCCCATGCTCATCTCTTAACTTAATTTAGAATTTAGTTTAGATTTTCTTAGAATAAGAGCATAGTCCCTAATCACATAGGCTGGTATGATTAGTCAGTTAAATGTGTAAAGCCATGCCCTAAGGCCTCTCAGACACAATTGAAAATGGTTTTAGAGAGATTTAAAAGAAAGTAGTAGAATAAAAATGATACAAATAGTGTACTTTTTTTTAAAAGTTAGTCGACCATTCATGTATAAATCTCAAGGAATATACTCATCTCCAACTTAGTTTAGAATTTCTAGGACTTCTCATCAATTTCACAGATAAAGGCATCTCATTTGATTGGCTTCAGGAAGCATTCAAATTCCCCCTTTTGTGATCATCTTCACAATGACTAATTTCCTACTTAATGGTACTGTATCTATCTTCTATAAAATTGCATTCCACAAACTGTGCTGGGAAAGAGTAAGAGTAAACATTCCAACCTTGAATTCAAATTTTATAATTTTTGCTAGGAGGCGCAGCTGCTCTGTAATTTATACAATTATGTTCAAGAGTTGGATTTTCATCAAATTTTTCCCACCCACACAACTATTATTGAGCAAAGTAAATGAAGCATGATCTACTGATTGACATTTCTCTCATTCACTCTGCTTCGTTTAACACAATCTTTTGAGTGTTAGAAGGGCATTAAATGACTCTGTGTTAAAATATACGAGTAAAATTAACGCCTGCCTGAATCTCAGCGCAGGGTGTACATCAATTCATCATTGCTCAAGATATTTAAACAATTGGATATAAAAATGTGGCACAAAAGCAAGACCACATTTTAATGTGGAAAAAAATACAAACAGTTGCAAAGGAACTAAGGTATTCTTGTAAATAATCTATGGATTATATGTATAAAGTGAATTTATGAATAGGAATACAATAGTTACAATAGTTATTATCTCTAGGCCTTAGAAGTACTTACAATCCCCTTTAAACATTCATGGTTTTATACATGTTGTTTGCATGGCCCTCCGCTATCCATCGAGAACTAATAACGATTCCACAAATGAAATGATGCATTACACACGATCCTCACACACCTCACTCTCCGAGTGTAAATCTTCAGCCATTAAAATAGCTCCCTTATCTATACAAGTGTCAAATTATTCTAAACAACACCTCCCTCTAAGCGCAAACAGTAGAAAGATAATTAGATACGTACCATCCCGCTCATGAACTGCTATCTCTTGTACATGAACACTGCAAAATTGATATCTAATGGATATTTCCTACGCTGATACAATTAATGCACCTCAATGTTAAACACATCCAATGCTATGTCAAGAAAAGTTTTAAAAATTAATTACATTTTATGAAAAAAAAGATTAGGTGCGTGAGATTAATTAAAAGCAAATTAATTATTTTGACAGACAGTAGCATAACTCCCATGAATAACACAATAGAAAGGTAATTAATTACATTCCCCAAAACATGTTGTAATCTGCTGCTTCTGATTTTATAAGAGACTTTTTAAAATTGTAGGAAACTTGCTGACAAAATTAGGATTTGTATGCATTTTTTCTTGATGTAAAGAATTAATAAATATAGCATTCCTGGGACATGTTCAAGTTTGATTGTCATAATGCATTAAAAAAGAAACTTCAGATTATTTTATCTCCAACATGTTGGAGTACACCTGTACTATTTTCAATAATAATTCAAACAAAATTCTGATTCAGAATGTGTAAATTTTAATACAGGGAAGCACCAATATCCTTTATATCTTCAAATCATTTTTCCATTCAGGAATAGGTTTAATCCCAAACATGTGGAGGCGTACATTTGTATCACTTTATTCCAAACCAGTTCAAGTTTCACCGCAGATTCAATTTATACTTCCCTCCACTATTTTTAGCTCTATTCTAACCCCGTAATCTGAATTTTCATAAATTCTTTACGCAAGGCCTTGTTGCTGCATGAGAAGATCTGTGACCCAGAAAGAAATAATCACTTTACACAAGAATGCATTCCAACACTCAAACTGACAGGTGTTTTTTGGCCTGTTCAGACTACAGAAAATTTATACGAAACTCGTAAATAAAAGAAACGCTGTATAAAGGATCATTCAGACTTGATAACAACATCGTATAGAGACGTCGCACAATTTGACATGACAGTTGTATGGCCAATCATCAGTGTGTGTACAAGATAAGCTCCGCCCAGTTCCGCACGATATGGCATTCAGACTAAAATGGTACCCTGATTCTATATTGAGTTTTTCCTTTGAAACTGATGCTTAAACATCATGTTACATGTATACAACATTATGGCTAGTAAAATGGGGAAATCATATAGCTCCCAGTACTGTATTTATAAGATTTTTGTGTATAACGTAAATCAATCTGGATTAACATAGCGGTTAGTATAGGATATTGTCTCTATTAAAGCGCTTTACAGTTAGATATAAGTTTGGAAGTCTGAATGGGGAGAGTATGAAGAGGAGCCTGGATGGGGATAAATCCCAATGGCGATTCCGCACTCAAGGGTACTACTTGTCAAATAGAAAACATAACAGAGAGAAAGAACAACAGAGAGACGAGAGAAAAAAGGTACACAGAAAAAAGGAAGATAGGGGAGACCTGGGAGATAAAGAAAAATATACACAGAGAGGAAGGAGAGCGAGCGAGAGAGAAAAAGAGAGAGAAAAAGAGAGAGAAAAGAGAGAGAGAGAGAGATGGAGAAAGAGAGAGAATGGGGGGGGGGGGGGATTCCCCCTAATAATAAAGTAGGAATGGAAAAAAGGGGGAAAACAAAGATAAATGTGGAAAATATGCCTGGGACAAATACAGCAATGGAAAAAATTTTGTTTAAAAAAAAATGTAGTGAGCATACAGTTCTAAAGATCAAAAGTAATTAAATATATCAATAAAGAAAGGTTCTGATTAGAGTCTAGCTTTATTCTGCACGCTACATGATAAAACATAATACGCATTCATTAAACAATTGACAAAATGATTAATAGAATACTTAGGTAATAAAACGACATTCGGAAGATGAATGCAAGTGGGGAAAAAAAGGAAACAGAAAAAGAATTAAAAGGGGGGGGGGGGAGAGAATGTGAGGTGCCGACAGGATATACCTTCAGGCATAGATCATAATGGAAGACATAGTGCAGATAGACGTCAACATACAAGAAACAAAGTCTAGTCTACTGTCTGTTGAGGAACAAGACAGGAAAGAGACATAAATGTCAATATGGCAATGTTTGACTATTAAAATCATTTATCATATTTTATTACCCTCTCAACCTTTGAAAGAGAATGCCCTGGAGTGGGAAGGGACTCAAACTTGCTTTCCCCCATTTTCCATGCCTTAGGACTTAGCATGTAAGGATGGATCTCAAAATCTAAGGGTGTTAACTTTATGTAAAATGATATGAATTAACGCCCTTGTGGCTCTCAGCAGACAATATTTGATTACCCTCTCAACCTTTCAAAGCGAATGCCCAGGAGTGGGAAGGAACTAAAATTGCTTTTTCCCATTGAAATTATTTTAATATGTGAGGTCATTGTGGATCTCTAATAAATCTGCTTCGACAATATAATACAATTGTACAATAAAATAAAAACTCTTTTTCCAAGGTAGACACATCATGATATTAATATTGCTCCTCACGCGAGTACTGCAATTAATATTATTACACCGGGATTGCCTGGTACCCGTTAAATACACCGGCGTTGAGAGGGACAAAGTAGGGAAAACCCCTTGGATGAAAGCACTGAGCAAGGATTGAACCTGGGACCTCTCACATGAGAATCAAAGCATTCACCTATATACCACCATGCTCCCACCTATTAGATGATACAGTCAAACCTGCTTTTAAATAGTGACCACCTGTCTACAAAGACCACATTTTTTGGTTTCCCTTGAAAATGGTTTCTCATTGAAACATGTACTAAAGGAACCTGTCTGTACATAGACCACTTTTTGTGTTTCCCTTGGCCAGTCGCTACAGACAGGTTTGACTGTATCTAAACATCAAACCCCCTTCAACCACTAACCCCATCTAACTTCTGATTCCTTTCTTCTTCCCCAAAAATGGAGGGAAATGGGGGGAAATGATTGACAGGACTTGGATGCGCTTGCTTGGGTCTCTAAACTACTGGGGTTTGCTCACCATCTCCACACACATAACATCCATCTTCCTGTTGGTTCACCTTCTCCATTTGTCAAAAAATTTGGAGACGATCAATACAGAAAGCAAACACAGGCAGGGCAACAGGGGAAAGCGAGAGTGAGACTGAAAGAAGAGAAAATTGAAGACAAAAATGAAAAGATGAAAAAAGTGGCCACTCTCAAAGAGAGAGAAGGTAGATATGAAGACATGCACCTTGTGCGACCCAAAAAAGGAATCATGATGGCAAAAAAAAAGGAATTTCAAGCAAAAAAAAGGAATTCATAAAAACTAAACTTACAACCATGCGCGACACACTTTCAATGCAGAAATGTTTATTCATCATGCTGTTTTTTCCATACAAGCAGGAATTTTTGTTGGTGGTTATTTTGGTATTACCGGCATTTCATTCTTTTTGAGAATAATTTTCTTTTCAAGTATGTTTTACATTTAGTTTTCTATTGAATTTGCGATCAAATTACCATTTTAGGGCAGTTGTTTGATGTGCGGTATGTAAAAAAAAAAAAAAAAAAAAATTACAAAAATTATAAAAATATTAAAAAACGTATTTTATGTAGAAAATACGTAATACCTTTATTTGGAGGAAAAAATGGAGTAATTTGAATGGTTGACAGCTCTGTATATAGTTTGCAGGCACAAATATTTGTCCTTCGTTGTGTGTAGCAGTGTCTGCACTTTGATACTAGGCCGACAACATAGTCTGCATATGCTATACTCTAACTTATTTGACACAACCAGAGACTAACTAGCTAGGCTCCACTTAAGGCTCTAGGACTTGTGGTAAAGTGCCAAATTGGTGTCGGTGCCTGCAGACTAGATTTTATACACTTTTCTGGGACAAACAGAACTCCAAATCTACTTTGAAACCCCTAAAATGTAATAACTGGATTCTCTTTGGGAAATATCTCTGCTTGATAAATTTGCAAATATATATTACAATTACGGTATCCCATGTTTTCAAAATCTGCAAGATTATTTCATTTGAAACGGATTTAAGATGAAACAAATTTTGACATTTTAGACACTGTGCTACAATTATGCTCTCACTCAGAAATAAAAAGTGACAGAATTGCTTTCCATCAAAATGGCAAATTTATGAATAATACATTCAATATTTTGTACACGACCTCGCATTTCCATTTGATTCTGAAGACATAATGCATATCAATCATTAAAATGCAGTGTATTGTGTTGAATGCACAAAAGGCTTCTTTCCCTCAGAACATTTTCTTTTTCTCTCTATGCATATATTCTTCTTTCCAGCGTGACATTTATGCATATTTGACTTGGTAGAATGGATGATGGAATGCCTCTCTCTCTCATTGTTGATCGAGCAACCCGCCTCTCTAATTGCAATCAATCGTCTATCATTGATTCAATATGTATGTAGTGTTTCAAAAATGTAAAGGTTTTTTTTCATAGAGCTTTGCATATCCCTTGTATAAATGTGAAGAAGTTTTATGTTTCTGTTGTACAAGTGCCCATGCAGGCATTAACAGTTTCATATGCATGCCTGCAGCCTGCCTAATGACTGTCCCACATAGCAACACCATGTTAAATTTCAACAATATATATTTATAAAAACAAATTTGCAGTAGATAAAGGCATTTTACCACCAGAAATTGAGAGAAAGAACTTTGAAGAAAAAAAAATGAACGCACTTCCTACACTAACAAATCACGGCCTGCATCGACACAATTCTGTCAAATATACATGATGGCTTCTCCACACTCAATTCAAATTAATGCATTTGTCTTTATGACTTTACATGTTCATGATTTCTATCTACATTGTAAGTAGAAGAAAAATAGAAAGATTAAAAGTCTCCATAATTATACCATAAATCTCTCTTGAATGTGAACAATCCAAAACAATGTATCCCCTTTTAGTCTGAACATACCCTGTTTCCCCACTCCCTTGAAGCATACAGTACCACAATAGTGAGATGATACTATCTGGCGGCATGTGTGTGAATGAACTGATATTGATTTCTCTTAATGACTACAATTAACAACTAGATGTCAAGTATAGGTTTACTTTGAATGAATATTATTGATGTATGATGATGATCTCTGCTAGCTGGTAGAGTCAGGCTCTTGACTAATATTATTCATTTGATTTTTAATGAAAATAATTATAATCCATTCATTTAAAGGTGAAAGTAAAAATATTGAGAATAACATTTGTGAATTTTATGCATCTAATATGTGAATGAATTAATGCACAAAAATTTGCACAGAAACAAGTCTAATTAAATAATTATAGTAAATAAACAATAAAGAATGGTCCCATTTTACTAACCCAAACATTTCAAAAAGACTCTTTTTAGTTCTTTTATAATTCCTCACAAGTATATAAGTTATTTGAGGTGACATGTCTTTTTATCTATATTTTCTATGTATTTATGTAGAATAAAACATAACTATAGCCAGGCTCCTTGCGAGCTTTCTAAGGCTAGGATATTTTGACAACCACTGTTCAATAAAAGCTCCTTCAACCGGAATGATTTTTAACAGCCATGGTTACAATGTGTAATTATGCTGCATAAAACATTAAATAAAAAACATTGATAATTTGATATTGATATTTTAATTTTAATCAAAATCTCATTAATCAACAAGATCATTTTTGTTCACATACAAAAGACAAGATTGAGATTCAAACATCAATTTAACTACCGGGTATGTCTCTAAAAACTTTGGTGTGAACAGCCCTCATGTAAGGGTAACACTTGAAATGGACGAAGAAAATATGAGTCACTTCCAAATGGATAGGAGCGATTCCTCTGGAGGATCTCAAAGACATCCCTGCTATCGGACAGTCGCTGAGAAAGACACATTTCCATCAAATTGTAAACAATCTCCAAGCGTGTTCCCACTAAAGCTATTACAAATGTCTAGAATGTATGTTTTTTAAAGAATGTATAAATCAGATTTTTTTCCTATTCAATGTTATATATTGCAAGAGATGTCAAAATGAAAGGTGGAAGGGATAATCCAACCACCTGGCCACGACTTGAACTAAAGGTACATTTTTTCTCATTTATTAAACAGCAAAACAATAGAGTTAAAGATCACTGGTAAACTGTACTTTTGATTTTCCATAAAATTAGGAGGGTTACCATAGGCATATGAGCACAATTTCATGAAAGAATATAGACTTTCCACTGTCTGAAGTCCCCCTACCAGAATATGAGATGGCCATTACCTAAATATTGGTTATTTAAAACTTTTCCAGGGACTGCAGCTCTGCCCCCTCCCCACTTTCGCTGTGGTCTTTAATGCCTAAAAGGGCCCAACTACATCTCCTCATTATCAAGCAAATAGTTTAGTTTGCATTTGAGTTGTATGCTGCAGATAAAACAATTAAATCTAATCCCAACCAAATATATAAATAAATTATAATATGTGAACAGGTCTGCACGTGACAGCTTTGTTTTGATAGCGAGCCTTTGAGGATACTAAGCCGGAAAGATAGGAGACATGAATTCATCATGGCTGCCTAGATTAATGATTCATACCGCGGAGATTGTCTTTCCTTTTCCTAACCAGATCATCTTCCTCTGTCCCTTTGAATAAATGTCCATCTCAAAACACTGCTCATGGGTACAGTCACTAAGAAATCTTTTCAATCTGTGTGTAAAACTATAAATTTTCTAAAATTGCAAAAATACATTGTTGTATCATTTGTGACACAATCAGTTTGAAGCAATTATCTGTCACAAATCTCAATATCTTTCTAAAAACATTTGGGGAAACTTCACACATATATACAGTACAGTATTCAAGATAAGAGTTACACATATTACTTCTGTTAAGTTAAGATAGATTGCAAGTTTGAGTAGATGAATTGTATTATACCCTTTTCTAACTGCACCGATTTTTATCGGATGCATCCGGACGCATCCGATGAAAGTGGCAGTTAGAAAGCAACAGAGGAGAAAAAAGCGATTAAATAGCCGATGAAAAGAAGAGAAATAGGCGATTTAATTCTCCTGCTCAAGAGCAGGGGAAATTCTCATTCTATCGGTGTGACACCGATGAAACGTGCAGTTAGAAAACGTTCGGGAGAAAAAGGCGATTAAAACAGCGATTAAAATGTTCAAAGGTCGCAGTATACGCACGCTTTATCGTAACCAGCTGTGTTTGTTGACTTATGGTTGAAGATGCTGCATGCTAGCTAGATGGAGCGCGGGCTTAATAATTACGCAATAATTCTTCACTTCCGGCATGGGCTCGCCACAGCGAGAGAATTTCATCGGCAGTTAGAAAGCAACAGGGGGAAAACTGCGGTTTCACCTTTGTTTACATAAGGAAAATTCAATCGGTATTTTCATCGGTGTGACTCCGATAGAGTGCAGTTAGAAAAGGGTATCTGTTGTGCATGCTGCATGAAATAAAATTGTTTGAGGGCCTTAATATATATATATAATTTTTCCTTTAATGTTCTTTAGTCATTAACCGTACATACATGTAAAGCTGTCTAATATGTGTTTACGGATGATGGGCCCCTTTAAACTAGCAGCTCTAGCCCTCATGAATGACAAAAATGGCATCAGGGAATATCATCCAGGATATAGTTACATAGGGGATATATTAAAAGCAACTATAGTATACTCATGATGATGCAGGAGAGAAATGAGTGAGAGAGTTAGAGAGGAAGAGAGAGAGAGAGAGATAGTGAGAGATTTAGAGAGGAAGACAGAGAGAGAGAGAGACAGAGAGAGAGGGGGAGAGAGAGGGAGAGAGAGAGAGGAAGAAGGGGAGAGGGGAGAGGGGAGAGGGAGAGAGGGGGAGGGCTGGAGGTAGACAAAGGCAAAGAGATACACAGAGAGAATGGGGGATAGAGACTCAAAGGTTTTGTGATATAAAAATATATATCTATACAAATAATATCACATTTGTCTACAAACATCTCTACATCCAGTACTTCTTCTTAATATACATTTCTTGCTTCAAGTGAAATTAATGTTTAACGTTCAGTGTTGAAGAGCTTTTGCATGTGCCCAGCACACATATGAGATGAGACAGCTAGGGCTCATGCAGCAAACATCTCTTACACATGAAATTGCATTATACATGTACATCTACTTGCATGCCCCAATAACTTTAATAACCAGCCATTTCATGTCATGATAATTGACTAGCAACATCTTTCTACCCTGAGGCCAATAAAATATGTATTAGATTTAAACATAGAACCTGCCGCATGATGTAAAGCTGGTTATAGCTGGACTGATGACAGATTTACCGGCACAAACACCATTAACCAAATTACAAGCTATAAAAGAGGGAGCATAAATAGAAAACTAGATTAAGAGATGCCCATTCAAAAATTTCAAATATTTTATCTTCGATACAAATTTGATTAAAAGTATTTTGACATGTACAATGTACGTTCCTTCAAATGGCTCTCACTTAATTCTACTGAATTTGAACATTAATGAAAAGAGATTGGGATTAAATTCAGCCCAAAACATATTACTGATCAATAGTTTAAAGGAAATAGATATCATGACTTGAGAAATAATTCATGAAATCAATATTACCAGAAGGTTGAAAGAAAAGTAGGTCATTTCCCAGACAAAATTGGCACCATATGAATGTCAAATATTTTCCCATTCTAAATTTGAAATGAACTTGAAATTCTGCCAAGAGAGTGCAATTAAGACCTTTCCCTTTATCATTTCAAATGATAAGTCATAGCTTACAAGATTGAAATATACATTTTAGACAAGGTTCAAATAATGGATAGTACATTCATGCTGAAGAAAAAATAGATAGAAATCAATAAGAAAGTGGGGAGGGGGAGGGGGCGGGCGGGGGGAGTACATGTAGGTCATCAGCCAGACTGATGTCAAATTGATGCTGCCACAGAAGTCAGTCTGAAGGTGTTGAATGAGACATTCAAATGAATGTCAAATGTTATCCATTCTAAATTTGAAAAAATGTATTTGGACTGGGTCGGTAGAACGCAATTAGGTTATTTCCCCTTCGCCGACTTCTGTGGCAGGAAATTTGATCTAGTTATTTCAAACATTTGTCAAGGTTGACGCTGACATTTCAAGTGCACATGTCCTTTTTTTCCTGTTTACAATTCTCGTCCACACATGCAACTTGAGCAATTTATCAATGTTATGCTGTAAATTATTTAGTTATATTTCTTTGTGTATTGTTTTGCTTCACTAAATATTGCTCTCAATTATGTAATTATGTTTATTTTGTGTGTTCTTTAACTACAACCAATTGTTCACTTAAAATTTATTTTGTGTTTGCAAGAGATCAATTTTATGAGAACATTGTATGGATTCTAGAATTCTGGGGGCACAAAGGGCATTTGTTACCCCCCCCCCCCCCTCCCTTCAAATCAAATGACACACACAAAAGAGGGGAACAGAGAGGGGGAAGGGAACACAAAATTAAGCTTGCACCTGCTCCCATACCCTCCTCCAATAAATGGCCTTGTTTATTTGCATTTCATCCATAGAATAAGACCCATGCCCCCACCCCCATTCCCCTCAATGTCTGGACCAACACACTGTCATGTACAATGTACATGTAAAGTACACACATGTTTTAATGAGAGTAGGGCTGAGGTACATGTACACATGTAGGCCTCATATTGTCTGCTGAGAGCCAGCAGGGTGTTAAATATATTTAGAAGGATATGAGTTAACACCCTTCTGGCACCAGCTTTTACAAGATGACGTACAATGTACTATCTGTAAGTTGAAATTTCAATGTTGTCTAGAGTCCCAATATAGTACACATATTTAAAATAGAGAGCTCTTTAATTGCCTACAAAATAGCAAGAACAAATTAGGACTACTAAAAAAGCTTTGAATCACTTAGAGCTGATAAATATCATACTTTTTCATAGCATTTAGGTATAAGATATAATCAATCAGAATCGGTCTAATACGGATAACACATGGTAATGGCCTACACATAGGGTGTAACTGATAAGGCCAAAAAAAAAAAATTGTTGGTTGTCCTCGATTGCTTTTCTGGAGTAGGGGCGGGCGGGCGGATTTTTTTTTTTTTTTTTTTTTTTTTTAATTCATTTTTTGTGTGTATTTTTTTGATTTTTTTTTTTTTGATTTTTTTTTCTTCCCCATTTTTTTTTTTTTTAATAATTTTTTTTCCATAAAAAAATAAATAATTGGGATTGTCAAGCATTTAAATAAACAAAGTCTATAAAACACTTTAATATGGTAAAAGACTAGTTTAATGTACAATGAATATCAAGACCAACACAGAAAGTATTTTGGGCTTTGAAATACAGCACCTTTTAAATCTCCATTGTACTACTTATAGCTACTTGCGCCCTCTATGTAGCAAACAATGACTAATCGGTGACCTTTGGTCCCCATGATCCTCTTTATTATCTTATATTAAAGGTACTATGTCCCATTTGCAGGCCAAAAAAATGAAAAAGTTAAATTCCAACTGCATTTGAAAGATAATACTAATTTAGAACTTCCCTAAAAAAGGTGGGGCTTGAAAATGTCTTCAAGTGGGAAAATAACGACTATTAGTTGTCAAATTGACTTTAGGGCTATAGAGCCCAAAAGTAATAGTCTTGATTTTTAGACAATTGTACCAAATGTTCATACGTTTTATGCTGCGCAAACATTCAATCAGTTTAATCTTGGCCATCACAAGAAGTGGGTTATTGATGTAGACAAATGCTCATGTACCCTTTACAACTCTTTTCATGTATGTTATTACCAAAGAAGAAAAAAAGCCAGTCAGTCACTCAATAGTGTCTGACAGCGAAGTCTAGCAAGTAAACGGTTTTCCTTGCATAATTTGAATATGAGGACACTGCTAACGTTTAAATTTCACAGATAGGAAATACATGACACATAATTCCTGCAAAGTTCTACAGCATTTGAGGTTGGCTGCAAAAGGGACATAGTACCTTTAACTGAGAGCTGATTTGATGAGATAACCACCTGTCCAGTTACCTTGTAGGGTGGTCTTATCCCTCCTGTAAACTAGTACAGATGGGCTTTAAAATGAGTTTAAGAATGCTCAGAACCTGATTTGAATGAACGGGATTTTGACATAGAAAAATAAAAATGGCAAGTTTAATAAATACCTAATTGCGTACTGAAAAGATCAAACTGGCAACGGGACGCATTTTGATCCTTGCAAAAGCATAAAATGGTATGTTTGGCATTTAAGATTGCTCCCCCCAAATAAAAAAAAAAAAAAAAAAAAAAAAAAAATGAATAAAAAAATAAAAAAAAATATTAAAAAAATTTAAAAAAATACGAGCGGCCCGAAAATGACGAGCGGGCGGTCGAGGACAACCAAACAACTTTTTTTTTTTGGCCTAAGCATACCATCTAGAGTAGATGGTAACACCTCTGCATGTACATATACAAGGGATTTGAAAGCAAAGTTCTTCTGATGGAGTTTAATATAACAGTCTTAAAAAAATACAGTGACTGGGGGCAGGAGGGCACCCATCCCCCCCCACCCCCCTCTCCTCAGTAGAACCCAAATTTGCATACTTTAAAAACGTTATCAAGTGACAAATTTTACCCATAATAAAATGATGATGATGATGATAATGAACAGCATTTGTATGGCGCCATATATCTGTTTCAGAAAACATTCAAAGGCGCGAGCTCCTCCAATAAAATTAGCATTTAAATGGATGGGGATGTGGGTTGCTTGTTGGAAAATTTTACAGTAAAAACAAAACAACGACCACACTAAACATGTGATGCCCCCACCCCCACGAAGAGAATTCTTTTTATGCCACTGATAACTCAATCTAAATGGTAAACGATCGTTTTAACTTTGCATAGATTTCCAGAAACCGGTCATACCTTCAGGAATGAATTTGCACAAACGGTCCCACCTATAAGACTACATGTACAGTATGTGAGTTGAACAGTAGATGAAGAAAGGGGGCAGGCAGGTAGGAAGCCATTAGACGCAGGTGGTAAGGAGGATGGTAATATCAACTCAGTAGGGATCCAGACAGCTCAATCACAACTCATAAAACATCTTACCTGGGAGTCTAAAGCCCCTTTCACACATGACACAGTAAGCCACCTCAAAACAACTGCAGCGGCAAAATAAAAATGACAGAGGTGTCGTGGTTTAGTGGTTACACCGCTGGACTACATGTAGCTGTGAATCACATACGGTTCGAGTCCAGCACAAGTGTCTTTTGGCAAGAAAATAATCTACATTTGCCACTCTCCAACTAGGGATAGTAATTGGGTACCTGGTAAGAAAATATTTTTTTGCATTGAGAGCCTGCTAGATGACTGCAGGGCCCTCAAAAATCATAGCTTCCAAAGGACTATGGATATTATTTCCTTGGCTTTAGCTCCAGCAACCGTAGCATTAGTTGCATTCAAGAAATAAAACCTACCAGGTACTCTCACAAGTGTGGTAAATTATATCTTGCCAACAGGGATTAGAACTCAGACCTTGTGGTTCACAGTCTGCAGACTAATGCACTAGACCACAAAACCACCAGGTTATATGATTTCTTCTTTCTGCAGAATTTTAAGACATTTTTTCATGTTTTGTGTGAATGATGCTTTAAAGGTAGAGTGTGAAATTAGTTGGAAGTTGCATTGAAACTTTGATATTATTTGGACATCACCTTAAAGTACCCAATTGAAAGGAACAATAGCGTCATTGATATGCATTGTAATCAAGACAACCTTATGCAATCTGCCTTGAAATACATTGTACTATCTTTATCAAAGAAGAGAATTAAAACCTTTTAATCTTATGAAGTATTATAACCTCCACATAGTGTCTGCTTTTGAGAGTATCTGTGAATAAACAGTGATAAGTTTCTTCACAGTATTTTTCACACATGACCACAGATTGTTCTATTTATAATCTCTTTCAAGAAGGTTAGTACCATTATCCTGACTTATGGATACAATGATCATTAATGCCTAATAAACCATTTTAAATTAAAATGAAAGTGATCCAATTGCACATAATCCATTTTAGAAAGCTTGAAAAACGTTAGGAATTTAAAGCAAATTGACTTACAGTTTCCAATGCCGCTTTGTCAAGAAGAGGAATATAATGAGATCTAGAAAATGTGATTCTAAAGAAATATTTCTTGCAGAGAATAGTTTATTAATCTGGTTTTCCATAAAAGTATTGATTTGCACATGGCAAAAATGTTTTGCATAACTTTATTACGCACATTTTTTAAAGAGAAGTTTCAAGAACATGACTAGCCATACATATATATACACAACAAGATGCATTAGCAGGTTTTCTGAAAGTCTGGTGTGAACTTAAAGCCACTTAAGGCCGCTGGACAGGCGGTTATCTCATCAACTCATGCTACTCAGCTCTCAATTAACATTAAAAAAAGAGGATCATGGGGGACCAATTAATGGTCCCTGATTAGGCATTGTTTTCTATATAGAGGGAGCAAGTAGCTACAAGTAGTACAGTGTGGCTTTAAAATAGTTAGATGTGCATACAGTACGTACAACAAAGAACTGAGAAAAGTGACAGACGCACCTTCTTTTGAGGACAATGTAGATCCCGGATAAGCGGTGTGGTAATCTGATTCAAAGATTTCAAGACCCATCAATTCTGCCAACTTTTGTGTCTTCCCCACCAATCTGCTCTTCTATACCTATTCATACTGACTAAGCCCTGAACTCTTTATCAAACTGTTGTGAAGTATCACCCACCTCAAAAGACTTCAAGATTACAAATGTAGATTTCCACCAAGCCCAACTTTTCCATTCTTATTGTATGTCGAGATGTCGAAGATCAGCGTGCATTTACTAAATGAAAGCATCTTGGTGCAATACTAGTTTGAAGGACTTTGTTTAGAAATCACTAAAGTCCTTCTTATACTCTTTTCACACTGGTTTTGCTTAACCCCGTACTTTGCTTAGCCCCGTACTATCCTTAACCCCTTAACCCCGGACAATTTTTTTTGGCTTTTCACACACGCTGTTTTTAGTCCCGTACTAGCGCCTATTCCAGAATAAGAAAATTCCCGCTGCTCTTACTGCATTTCATTAACCCCGGATATCGTGAATGTTATGATTGGACATACTTCGCATCTGGCCAGCTGCGATACGCTCCATTGCGTAGTACCGGACTATTTTTTGTTTCTGTTCTCATTCATTTGCTTAGCACCGCAATTGCGGGGTTATAGCAGGAGTTAGCACCACAATTGCGGAGTTAGCCCTGCTATTTTGCAGGGTTAGTTAACCCCGTACTATAGGTGGGGTTAGCCAACTTTAGCCCACTTTGGTAAAAACCAGTCTGTACAGAAAGTGGAATAGGCTTAACCCCGTACTATAGGTGGGGCTAAGACCCCCCCCCCCCCTTAACCCTACCTATAGTACGGGGTTAAGCAAAATATTGCCAGTGTGAAAACAGTATCATTGAGAAGGAGTTCTATGAAACATGCTTCAACAACAATAGCTCCAAGTTTTTAAAGGGAAAGTCCAATCTGATATTGAGTTGGTTTTAATAGAAGCATAAAATGAGGGGAACTGCATGGTCGGCAATAGTTTGAGCAAAAAACAATCAAAAATAAGAATGTTATGAATTTGTTTAAGGTGCCATCAATCAAACACAAATTGGCAACTCTGTGACTATCTTGCGAACTACCCTCAACCAAACATTATACCTCATCCTTACTACAACCCTCATTAAACAAAACATATCCCATCCCTAACTAACCCTCACCTTCACCCTATATAATCTACCGGTAACCTCACACTCAATGGCAGCATTAATCCTAACTCTTAAATCCTTTCTCTTTGATGACAGAAACCAGTAGCAAATTTCATTTCTCCCATATATCGCACATGAACTTACTGTTCATAGTGATGAGTATGCCAAAATTGATAACTTTGACATAAAATGTGCATCATGATTTACATTTCATATTAAATACTTTACATAAATTCTTATTAAATACTTAACATGAATTCATATTAAATCCTTTAAAGGCCATCTGTACTAGTTTGGCTAGGAGGGATTAGACCACCATGGGTGGTCACTGACAGGTGGCTATCTCATCATCTCAACTCTTAATTAACATAACTAGAGGATCAAGCCCGGGGGGGGGTACTCACGTATATTGGGTATACGGGGATGTGCCGCTCGGAAGGGTGACTTTTTCAGGAAAGATCCTTAGACATGGGTCCCCTTTTCATTAAAAAAATCCTTAGACATGGGTCCCTTTTTTCATTTATTCCTTTCCCCTCTTTTCTCCCTCAGTTTCTCCTGGATTTTGGGATTTGCTCCTACATTGAAAATGCCTATCTCTCCCATCTCTAAATAAATGGACCCTTCAGTGATTGCATTTCCAGTGTACGAGGTGTACGCACTGACCTCTAAGTCAGTGGGTGTACGTACGTAGCTCGTAAACTCAACTAGATCCCGGGGTACCACATATATCAGGACCCCATGGGCTCTATACCGGGTACTCATATGGCATAATGCGCGCTAGGTATGGTATCCGCCCGTATAGGGGTCGTACCCCCGGAAACTTGTAGCGCTTCGCACGCTGAAAGATCGGCAGCTATACCCTGCGTACCCTCTGCCCAGCAGCCGGGCAGCAGCGGGGCTCAAGCAGCGAGCTATATAGCCAATGCTTGAGAGCTCGTGTACGGGTACGTTAACAGGAAAAGTCCTTCAATTAAAACAGATGCTAGAGGTGCTAGCACAGTATTATTATGTTGCATGGTGTTTTCATCTTTATGTGTGTAAACTACTTGTAAACTACATGTAGTATGGTACAGTTTACTAATAAAGAACTTTATCGAGAAACTGCAAAATTATTGGCCATTGTATTATTACACACATAGGTGCATTACTATCCTGGCTGTGTATTAAAAGCTGTGCTATTAGTATTGATTCTCAACATTTCAAACACCACTGTGTAAAACTCAACCAATTTCACTAAAAATCGATACTTTAGTGACGATCAATAAGATCTAAATAGCAGTAATATACATTTTTTAACTTTCCGATGTTAGAAAGAATAATTTAAAAAATCAAATTGTGAGTCCACTGTCGAACTTGCCGATCAGCCGCATCGGCATGATTGTGTGCATCTCTGTATTATGAGTGTATTGACTATTCATGTATTTAAATGCTGCCTATTAACGCGTAGTGCAGTGCTAAAGGTCAATATGCATTAGCGTTGACTCTCCATATGCTTTGCTGGAGTGTATTATTACAGCTTAAAAAATGTAATATTTGAAGTTTGAAATCCTTAGACATGGGTCCATTTTTGACAAAAAATCCTTAGACATGGGTACCTATTTCAGCAAAAGGACCCTTGGATGTGGGTATGGGTTCGGAGGTCTCAGCCGCACACCCCCGTCCGACTATAATCTGAGTACCCCCCCCGGGGGATCAAGTCGAAACAAGGGTCACCGATTATGCATTTTTTCTATATAGAGGGAGCAAGTAGATACAAGTAGTACAGTGGGGCTTTAAATAAATTCATATTACCGGTAAATAATAAACATAAATTTGTCTGTTGAGAGCCAGAAGGGCATTAACTCTGTATTAATTGATATGAGTTAATGCCCTTCAGGCTCTGAGCAGATGTATTGCTGTACATGTATATAGAGGAGGATAGTAACACATTCACATACCTGTTATCACGAAACCAGACCAGATGAAGACACAGGATATGGAGAAATAAAAGAAAGAGAAAGAAAATGGGAAAATTTAATTAATTTCTTATCAATAGTATAATCATCATTATAAACATTTCCTAAAGCTCTTTGGATGCACATCAGGGGCACAATGTGATAATGCAATATGCACCATATCATTTTCAAACTGTGTGCGAAACCCAAAACAAGTTTACACATTCTTTAGAACATTTCTTGGATTACAAACACATGTTAGTAAAACAATAACCAAATTTCCCACTACGCTGATTGATGGGGAGAAAAATGTGCAATTTGTTTTTCAAAGATAAAGCTTACATATCTGGGGGCCAAGACATCACAAATGTTATGGGTGTGTTGGAGGGGGGGGGGGGGTCAAGAAAACAATGTCTACTGGATGCTATTGCAAAGAAGTATTGGTAAACAACATTTCCCAGCTCTCAATAACTGATTAAAAGCAAAAACAAACACAATCAAACAATTCGTCTCTTTTTTGTCTCCTTTTTTTTTTTTTTTTTTTTTCTTCTTTGGGGGAAAGGGGTAAATTGCAGATGTAAAGGAACAGAAACATGCCTGCAACAAGAGAAACCAAATGTACATCTCGCACGTGGGTGGAAAAACATATTTCATTGTCAAATTACATCAACAGGAAAGACGCAACAATTTTTCATCACTTCTTTGTGCAATCTCATTGTTTCAAATGTCAGTGTAGCCCTCAGGGATCATTGTGATCCAGTCGAAAGGAAATGTCATACTTGGGCTCTGGGTAGAGAAATTAAGCAGTAAATATGATACAACTTGTATATACTACACCCAAGGCAAACTTTGATGAACAGTTTCTATTCTTAGAGCCTGTTCAGACTGAAGCAAACTTATACAAAACTCTGAAAAAGAAACGCTGACTAAAGAATCACCATACAGTAGAAGGGGCATGGTATACACAAAAGAAAAACAGAAACAGAGGCAGCACTCCAACCTTTAGGAAGGGGATTCGGACTGAACTTTGTACAATCTGTACAAAATGTGGGGTACCGGACTTATATCTTTGGCACCCATGTGTCCCAGCCGGGTGCCTGTTAATGTCAAGCCCTGGTATAGAATTTAAAAAAACTGAAGAGGCCAGTTGACATACGTGTCTATGTTTAGTGCAAGCTCAGATACAGCTGGCCAATCATCAATGTGCACTTATGATAAGCCCCACCAAGTTATGAAGTTGTGTACAATCAAATGTTCACTTAAGAAGTAGACCGGATTCTTTGCTGATCGTCATTCAATATGATGCTCAAACATCCCTTTCTCTATGAAATACAAGTCATTTATTTGCCGGTATATGTTTCTTTCTATGATGTTTAGTTACAGAGCATTCAGACTAGAAAAAAATTAATGTATATATACGTACAATGTAGCTACATAGTTTTCATAAAAATAGCTATAACATGAATTTCACTAGTCTAAATGAAGTCAAACACTTCATCCCCCGGATACTGCTATGTCTTGCCACTCCCTACTGTACATACTCTATATCAAATTACAACTTGTCATTGGTTTAAAATAATATTTGGAACTTTGCCCACAATTTCAAAGATAATTTTAAAACAGGGAATGGCAGAATCATTAGTCACTTCTTTTGTATCTAGATACAAGCTTGGTCAATTGAAACATTATTTTTTGTTCACATGAAGTATAGTTTGAATCGACTACATGGAAAATGAGATTCCCTTCTGACAATGGTTATGTTGCATTCCAACTTTGAATGTTTACTAGAGGTCTTTTGTTTATTTATTAATTAATGTGTTATTACAGAGTTATAAGTAAGAGCTTCCCTGGGCTAAACCATTCCTCCTCCCATGCAAACATGTGTCTTTTTTAAATATGTTTTTATCATGAACAACCAGGGTCTCACAAACAGTATCAGTATAAAATGGTAAAATTGGATTGTATTGAAAGACTATATCAGGAAACCTTCACTGATACTCTACGTAAATAAGAAATGGCAACCTACATCTTCAGATAAACTATTGAACTGTCATCAGGTTTCAAACAACCATGAACTACTTCTTTGAAGTTTTTTCGCGTCATTGGTCAGTCAAAGTGATAAAATCCAGAATTTCCTGGAGACTATCCAACCAGAAATCGTTAAGACGTGGCCAAGCAAAACATACCATTTATCAGATCAATTTGTGGACTCAAAACTTAAAGGTACTGGTAAGCAAAAATTCAAAATAATATTGTGAAAAATACATCAAAAGTGTTATGGGCAGAATGAGATCTTAAGAAAAAAACATAGGCATTAGTTAATATTTCTGGGAAAAAAACAAGTTGTATACAGGTGTGGTAGTCAAGTGCTATGAACATTTGACTGGGAATACATAGTACATACATGTACATGAGTTCAAGCAATGACTAATGACTTTGAAGTTGAGCAAGGTATTTTATCTCAATTGCTCCTCTCCACCCAGGTGTTAAATGGGTACCTGGTAGGATGCAAGCAGCAATGTGATCGAAATAGCAATCTCTATGCTTCTCATTTTGTCTCAAAAGCATTGGACATCTTTGATACAGATGACACATTTTCCCTTTTATAGTGACTTTCATTATATACAAAATGTAGTTTATCATATCTTTTTTGTACTGCTCGAATTACATTGTATCAAAATGACATGTATGGTAGCTCATACATCATCCTAGGTAAATAGTTGAAGCAGAAATACATGTAGATAGCTTTTTCAAACACTTCAGTCTTTATTCCACCGTTTTGAAACACTGTTTCTTTCTCTGTGTGAAAGATGTTTCATTCTCCTGTCCCTCATTCATTACATCAAGAGTTGCTACAGTATTACGTCAATAGCCAGCATGGCAACCCTTGGATTAGGCATGTCTCCTGCTGAGCTGAGGTCTTCTGACATCATCATCACATGAAATCAACCTTGAGAAAGAGTTTGCTACATTAGTGATGGTTGCTAGGGACAATGACATCATCATCCTGTTACCAAGGTACTACAGATCACAAAGGTTCCAGGATATTCAAGATAAGGCTGTGCACAACAGTGTAATGAGGTACCTGAGTACACTTCCAGGCTCACAAGCGAATACTCGAATATTCGGACGCCATGTTTTTTTATAAATTTTTTGAATTTTTTTTAATTTTTTTTAATTTTTTTTAATTTTTTGATTTTTTGATTTTTTTTCTTTTTTTCTTTTTTTGCCACTACCATACCAGTCGGCAGTTTCCCAGGTCCCTCGCCGAAAACGCATGCAATTTTACTTAGAGTTGCAGTTGAAGGTGCCGATTTAATAAGAATAATAACAGTAAACAATGCTGTTTTAAAAACCAAAGATGGCAGAATAATCCATTGTCCTCCGAGTCCAAACAGAAATCTGGACATTTGGTCCCAGTTTCTGAAAGGTGAGTTTGACAGTGCTTGAGTTGGGAAACATTTTTACTGACGGTACCATGCCAGCATTCGCCGCTCTCCCTGGCACGGGTAAGCGTGGGCCTGGACATTTTTTTTTTGATTTTTTTTTTTTTTTTTTTTTTTTTTTTTTTGCGGCCGAATATTCGGGTATGAGAAATCGTACCCGAGTAGTTATCAACTGTGCGGGTACTCGAGCATTCGACTACCCGTCGCAGCCTTAATTCAAGATGTGGATAATATGTTGCACAAGTATACATGTACAATACATTGCAAAAGTACATACAGCAAAGGTGTTGTAATACTTTGCAACAAATGATGTGCCTGGCAGGAACAGTGACATCATTGGGTTATCAAGTTACCAAGGTACTACCAGATCACAAAGGGTCCAGGATGTTCAACATGCAACAATAGTAAAATACGATGCAAAAATACATACATGGCATGCACAGGTGTTGTAATATTTTCCTGTAGATCATTTGCATTGTAGGGTTGGTGACATCATTGGGTTATCAAGTTTAGATGGTTGCTAGGAACAATGACATCATCCTCCACCTACCTATCACCTGGATGGTCTTCTACCACAGAACTTTAAGGACGTTCAGGATATGATCCACCTACCGGTATACATATGTGTACATATTTTTCTACAAATAATTTGCCTTGTAACAAAGTCTGGTGGTGGTTGTTGCTAGGGAGAATGACATCATCACCAGGATCCTGTTTTCAGGGGATTATGATACATGTATGACAGTACAAGAGTATGGCTCATACAGGCACAGCACTTCTAATTCTTTCCTGCACATTCTTTGCCTAATGACACCAGTGACATCATCAAGTTACCAAGGTAATAGGTGGTTGCTAGGGACAATGAATGACATCATCCTGTAAACATTGTGTAGTCTCAGACATCCTATATGTAGTGCTCAAATTTCATAATTTGTGACTTTTTCCAAGGTGCAGTCGTTTTAGTCAAGATATGGATTTTCCTAAAACCTCAATAATACACAATGAATATCTTTGGAGCCAGAACCTGAGTGTTTACTTTCAATATAGAATTAATGGGCGGGCCTTCTAGCTCTGAACAGAATAATTGGTCCTGATGGAAATCAACCATTCAGAATAAGCTGTTACATAGAGTTGAAAGTTATCAGTATTACCCCCCTTCCCCCCCCCCCCCCAAAAAAAAGGGAAATGATTCCATCGTTGTGTAGTTCAGTAACTCTAATTTCCCTGGACCTGCATCAACACAAAATCATCAAATAAAGAAACTTGGTGAATCCTGTTTCTGAGTGAATATCTAAATCTAGAGAAATGAGACATTTTTGGACTTTGATATCATATACAACCCTTCCGAAGCTGACTAAATTCTGTTGGCACCTTTTGACATATATTAGGAAGAGCCTTTCACACAGGAAACCTACGTTTCCTCTTACTAGATCCATTTGACACTAGCTCTTCCTAAATCAAATGGAAATAGAGACAATAAAAATTGTTACTTTCTTCCAATGCTGTACATATCAGAAAACTCTGCCAAGATATGTTATAATTTGCAGGGCATTGTATTACAAAGTTGGTTTTGTGGTCAAACAAATTCATTTTCCTATCATAAGTCATTGTCGTTCTCATCAACAAATATACTCTTTTTATCTGTTGTTATTCTGTTTAGATGCTTCTAAAAACACAATCGTTCATAAAACAATTTATGACATGTCAATAAAGATGACAATGATGTGAATCAATATTACAAATCATTGTTGTACTGAACGATTCTATGCATGGAATCACAAGGGAATTCAGCGTCAAATATCCATGGAAATGAATTCATCCATAAACCATAAAATGACATCCTGTGATACAGATCAGTGGTTACATCACTTCAGTCCCAGGCACTGTAGATGGTGCTGGGACCCCTTTCACAAGCCTTTTTTCAATGACAAATTACAAAAATCAGTGACAAATCTGTTGATAACCAATCAGAAGCAAGGATTTCAGTAGCTTATAAAAAAAACTGTCATTTGTCACTGATAACAAGTTTTGTGAAACTCCTCCTGGTTGTATCACTTCACTGTCAGGCACAACAGATGGCGCTGGTCGCATCGCTGCAGTACGTCCCAGGCACTGTGAATGGTGCGGGGTTTGCCCCAAGCTGAGGTGAAGAAGTCCTTTCACAGGGCCTCAAATCAAATTTCCTTTCAGGAAGAGATGATGAAAGTGAGGGGCCCCCTTCCATATCAAAACCAAACATGATATCAAATATGCAACCAAATCAGTGGATGATTATTCATACCCCATCCCCTTTAATGCCCCTTTCACACCAAGTGGGGTCCATGTCCTAATAATAGGCCTAATTTGACACTACGTTCAAAATCACAGAATTTATTGTATACATGCATGTAGCTCTTTGAAAATTGTTCGTTAACATGTACAATGTAACAAATATAGCAATATCATACGTACATGTAAACGTAATTTAACATTTCCTTGTCTGACCATCGTAGACCATCATAAAGAACGTCATATATAGCAAAACACCTGTTTGCATGAGCATCATCTTGTATGAAAACTTCATTAAGGATCAGCTAGCATCCCGCTCGAGCATGGCATCGTACAGAATCGTATAACTGGGTGGAGCTTGTTGTGAGCACGCACTGACGATTGGCCAGCTGGACGTCATAGCAACTGACCTCTTTACAATTGGTTTCTTTAAACAACATTTCCGTATATACAATGTTGTTTTCTAGTCTGTATGCTCGTTTTGCTAAATGATAAATAATGCTTTAAACATGTACGTTTCTTAATACGAGTGTCATATAAATCTCAAGTAGTCTGAACAGTGACCAGGCTATGAATCTCTCAATGATGATGATGATACGATTGGACTTTACCCGGACGTCTAGCAAAGCACAACAACCAAACTGTATCAATAACAACATGAACACATCCAGAATGTCAATGTGCTTCAAACAGAAGTGGGAATACTTGCAGATGAAGCGGAATGTAAGAGCATTCTCTGCTTCTGTTGATGAATACACAAGTATCTGGAGAGTCATTTCATCTCACTCCAGAGAAGCAAGAGGAAATGTGATGGTCTCAGTCTGAAAGTTATTACTTTCACAAAAACAAAACACTCGTAATCTGCAAGTGCTATGCCACTCAAAACATAATAAATGACTACCCATAAAAATCAAAATCAAGTCTTCCTTTCTAGACATGCACATGCAAAATAATAAACTTTAGCAAATTGTTTATGATGGCAATTTCACAGCGAGAAATTCATAAATTGCAATTATTCTATATTTCTATTCACTTTGGTTGACTCTTGCAAATTAGATTCAAATTTTCAATTCATTCTTATCCTAAAAAAGTTAGGTCATGAAAAAAGAAAAGATAATCAGTAATACTAATAATCATATTTAAAGAAACCTTTTCATGACTGTACAAATAAATAAATCCAGTTTGCTGCTCCAAACACAAAAAGCATTATTTAAAAAATAGTCTCATTCAACTAAATGTGTTTTCAATTTGTTTATAGATATTTCCCATAATCATTGTCCTCCTTTCTCCAATAAGGCCTTTGCCCTTTGCGCCCGCCCCCAAATCTTGAAATCTACGATCAGCTTTTTTTCTAAAGTGTTTTTTTTTTAACCGTTTTTTAGAGAAAAAAAAATATTAAAGCATTCAAAACTGAGAAATATCAGCCCAAAGACGGAGAAAAAAGAAGGAAAAAAAAGTATAAAAAAAAAAGAAGAGATTTCCGACCCATGTTTTGGCACCTAAACGGCAATACAACTTTTTTTTTTTTAGGCCTAATACCTTTCCATGTATTATGAAGTCTTTTCACACCAGTAGACAAATCTTCTTGACACAGTTTCCAGACACCTTGAAGACCCTTGATACCAGTTGGAGACTTGTTTTTCTACCACAAATTTATTATCTGTCATGATACAAAAGGTGATCTGGTGTCACACGTGGAGCTATCCAACACACCTCAACAATGAAAGAGACCAGCATGTGGGATTCATCACAAAGTTGTCATTTTCAATCCTTCTGACGGAATGTTTTGTTGCAGAACATTGGTGTAAAATTACGTGTTTCTTGAAAGCATTTGGAAATTTTCTATAGGGAGGTGAGATTTCGGGGATTTGTATTATTCAGAGTTTCAGACCTACATGTACAGTGTTATACAGGTATTTGAGCTCTAATCATAGCTCTCTAACTGAAATTTCTCTTGCTGGTAAAAAGGCTTGGATACTTCTGAAATATACAATCTTAATTTTAAGTATAGTATTTATTGTTGTTTCTACTGCAAGTTGGCATAAAAACTTTTAGAAAACAATCATAATGCCTAGAACAACTTCCTACCCCTTTCAGTTTAATGAAAAACATAGTACTACTCCCTAATTTTGGTACCCCTCGGTAGTTGTTCCTAGTGTAATTAAGTCACGATTTTAAGGGGGTGCTCGTTATCCTAATGAAATAATAATAACGATTTCTCTTCTTCTAATGATGATGATGATGATGATGATGATAATAATAATGATAATTATCATTATTAAATTAATAATAATGAAAAAAATTATAATAAAGCTAACAATTATAACAATAATAACAATAATGATAATAATTTGTAAAGTACTTAATTGTACATTTTTTAGTGCTTTCCTTGCAAATATTCATATTAGTACCCGTAATGTACTGAAACCTTTAGTTCCGTCTTGATACGTGTTCTCCAACTAGACAAAAGTCACAAACCCAAATAACTATAGCTGGAGTCTTATAAAAAATTCCTGTAGGGAGTTACCACAGCGAGTAACTCCTTTATACCAAATTAAAAATCACATCCAAAGGGTTAATGGCTCTCTTAGGTCCACGATGATCAATGAGTGAATATCAAATAGATGGAGCGAAAGCAAAATTCAGACAGATAATAACATCTTTCACACTTGCATCTCAATCATAGAAGGTTCATCATAAATAAAACCTTGAGGCAAGGTAAGAGAGCAACACAGGTGATAAGTACTGACATTCCAATGACTTCATGCTGTGTTAATCAATGCATCAGTCACACCACTATTTAAAAGTGAATCTAAACCAACTCTAAACTGAATCTAAACCAGCAGATGAGGGCCATTCGTTTGTCGTATTAGAAATTGTGGTTGGGTTCTGTTTTTGTTTTTTTTTCTCCAGAGATCTCTTGGATATTTCAAGATCTCCATGTAAATCACTGTCTGCTCCCATTCATATAAAACTGACAGGCCTTAAGCATTCACTCTACAGACAATAGAAGATATGCCCTGACAGGTATTACAAAGACATTTCCTGCATTTCTTCCTTCGTTTAGTAAGGCACAAAAAACAATCTTGTGCCTGACGAAACAAGAATAGAAGAGTACACCAACTCCATCACCAAGGACCAATTAAGCTTACATAGACGTAGCCTAAATCTTATTCCCACGCAAGCATGTGGAATACAATCTCAGATTGCAATGGCTTTTGTCACATTTCTCTTTCCAAGCCTGACAGGTAATCTTGGGTTCTTGAAAACATCATCAACATAAACTCTCACAGAATCGAACAATATCAGTTCCTAGGACTTCTAAGAGTTACGTGGATTGCGTAAACATGATGCATGTTTTTCTAAAAATGACACAAAATATGTTTTCTGTCTCTGAAATGGCTTGAGTATGTAAAGCACTTGATATTGGCTTTGTTATAATGGCTAATTCACTAGCTAATTGGAAATTGTTATACAGTGTACATGCCATTTTGTATGTACCGGTAAGTAAATTTAATAAGGGATGTAGATATCACCATCTACATGTACAAGAGCCATTAGAGCATTCATTCATTCATACAATTGTCGTAGAGTTATTGCCCTTGTAGATCTCAGTAGACGCTTTAGGTCATTCGCTATAATTTACAGTTCATCTATAGTAGGCACACATATTGTATTCATGTAAACTACAAAGTACAGTCATGGATATACATGTACATGTATATACATATATTTATATCACTGTCATCAGTCCTTTAGCCTTAGGTCTGATGGACTGACAGGACATGAATAGGATGACACAGACAGACATCATCTAATGGGCCATTTGTGACTCAGCGAGGGTCCTACGGAAGGCAATTACGCTAAAATTCAATTGCTCTTGGCTTCCTTGGGTAGTACCGGTAGTACACGGACATGTACATGAACGTGCACTCTCCCTGGTATTACATGGTTTCTGATGATCAGTGGGTGACCGACATTGCCTCCTGCGACGACGATTGCTCCAGAATTTATTTTGTCAAATGTATAGGGTTAGGGTTAAGGTTGCGATTGGGTTTTAGGTTAGGTCAGGTTTAGGGTTAGGTTTGTTCTCATTAGTGTTAGGGTTTCAATTGAGTTTTAGGTTAGGTTAGGTTTAGGTTTAGGGTTAGGATTAGGGTTAGGATTAGGTATATTGTTGGGTCCAGGCCCTCCAGGGTTCAGGTCGAAAATTTGGTTGGTGTATAAAATTGATATGGAGCACTTGTCACAAGAACAACTACATGTACATTACAATAATAGTGTTTATCTACGAAACATTCACATACATTTGTAGTCTTACAGATACAGTATGTGTCAGACTGCCGGTTAGCAGGAAAAGGATGCAATGGAGTACCTTGAAGCTTTCCTTTAAAAAATCAGTCCATCTGTATATTGCCACTAGTTTTCGATAAGGCTATAAACTAGGAGGTTATGACACCTTGCTGTTTAAATGATTAATTGCCTGGCTTGTAGTTCAAAACTTTGATGACCATTTAAAGTTTAGGCCCATGAACCCTCGTCATTCGGCGTGTTTCTATCTAAAGCCATTATCCGCCATTATCCGGTTAATGGCCGGTAAGGGATAAAGTTTTCCTAATAGAAACACACTTTCTCCGGCATTATCCGGATAATGCCGGAGAGAGCTTTTACGCGTTTACCGGCAAAATTATCCTTCTTTTAGAAGGATAATGCAGGGGAGGCTAACCGGATAACGTACATGTAGATAGAAACACACCCCGTTCCGATTGAGTGCACATGCCGGTGAGAAACCGGAAATAGGAGTGATCACGTGATCGGAATATTTTACCCCGACGTGAGCGACACTACAATCCCGGGTTGACCTAGCAGTCCCACAATACTTTGCGGTGACCTAATTAGCCAGAGTTCGATGAACTTTTTCACCGCCTTTTTTCTGGCTAGAACGGAGCGGTGTATTTTATCCTGGTAATGCGCATAGATATTATCTGCCCTTCCCTGGCATTATACGCGTATTTCTTCAACCGGATAATTCAGTATAACTAATAGAAACACGCTGATAGTTGTTAGATCGTTGTTGTAACTTAAAAGTTCAGCAAGTTAAAGTTTAAAACTATGATGGTTCTATGTGAACATAGCACATGTTCTCAAATGTTATTGTTTCATGATAATAAAAATAATAATAATAATAATAATAACAATAACAATAGTAATAATAACAATGTCTTCTTTACCCAGGGTAGCCTCATCAGTATTAATACTGTTCTCAAGGAGGGCCTTGCAATCTTAATATAACCAGAGCTGCCAACCTTGTGCGACCAAAAAAAGGAATCATGATGGCAAAAAAAAGGAATTTCAAGCAAAAAGAAGGAATTCATTAAAACAAAACTTACAACCACGCGCGACACAATTCCAATGCTTCTTTTTGAGAATACTTTTCTCTTCAAGTATGTTTCAACCTTAGTTTTCTATTGAATTTGTGATCAATATAACATATTAGGGCAGTTGTTTGACGTGCGGTATGTAAAAAAAAATAAAAAAAAAAAGCTTATTTGCATACAAGGTACTGGACATTATCTGCTCTTCTTGGAATTCATCAGTAGACTCATGTAAGAATCTTACTAAGAAAGTCTTACTAGCATATAAATTCCAGAGAATATACATGTACAATCTTCTCTGTACCTCCTCCTTTCCCTTCAGGCTTCACTCATCAACCCCCCCCCCCCCCCCGCGCCCTACACCCATTCAAATGTACAGTATGCAGACAATAACAACAACAAAAATCACATTACTTAATCCACCCCCCCCCCCCCCAAATCTTACAGAAAAAATGAATAAGAGCTTGGAGTGGACAATTAATTATTCAGACTGGAAGGCAAGCTAATCATTGGTCAACCATGGACCTGGTCAAGAGAGAAAACATCGCTGGACTAGCTGATAGCAACAACAAAAAATAGACTGATTTGATATTGCATTGATTGTAGACAGTCAATTCAATAAATACTCTACTGACCAAAGCTAGCTGTTGATATAATTACGAGCTCAATAAGCTTATCTAAACTGTGCATAAATATAATCCATCAAAATTAGATTGAATTGAATTGGTCTTGATGGGGGTCATGCATGTCTTTCATTAGAGAGGTTCACATGACAACTTAAAGTTTAAGTTGTCGTTCTAAACTTCTTAAACATGTACACTGTACAGTGTACAATGTACATGTATACGCCAACTTATAGTTAAAATAAATACTTTTCCCCCGGCTTGTACTTAATACTTGTTTGGTCCCGTGTAAACCCTTGTCATTCTATAAAGTGGATCATTATTCATACATTAACTTTGAAGTTTCACAAACTTAAAATTTAATACCAACGCCCCCGTGTGAACAAGGCGACTATAAGGCCTTAGGGGTCCATGTGTTGACCATATGAGTGTCTGAAGGTTAATTCCAGGTCCCCAATTAAAGGTTTTTAATGATTAACTCACCTCATTGCTTCATTGCTTCGGTCAACAAAATGCCCTGGTATTCCTGGTAATGATAGGTTAATGCGATCTACAATCGATTGGCTTGCACATTTCCTTCATATCATTTGTGTAAATGTGTCTGTACTCCTACATGTACATGAATATATGTGCATTCAAGGATCTAGAGAAATACAAATAACCTAATATAAAGCTAAGGGAGTTTTTAAAAGGGTGCATATAACAGTGACCTATCAAAAAGAGAGATGTTTACAATATTTTCTTGTGAGAATATTCTCTGGAATAGAAACTTTGCAGTTTATTATGATAACGATAATACATGTGATCATTACATCATGATCAAGTTCAAGCTACGAGTACTACAGCGCTAGCTGATCAGTTGTAAGAGCCTAGGCTAAACAGAAAGTTTATCCTTGGTTCCAAGAAATTCTAAAATAGCTTGTCTCTGGATGACGAGACGATCGACTGCATCAGTAACTCATCACATCATCCTAGTAACTCACGGCCTCCTAGACGAGTCCATAATTCCATCACTTAAAAGTAAGCGATTCAATGCAACGACTTCAGGAAATAGGAATCAATGGACTCTTTCCTGGCACCCCTCGTGCAAATCTACCCAAAACAATGGGATGATGGCAGACAATAGTAGAAATTACTGCTGTGAATTGTCTCGTTTGGATTGTATCGGTTTCAATTGGCTAGAAGGACAATGCGTCATGGTCCGAGAGACAGACCGGGCCGGGTAAGGCCTTGACTTAAAGCGGCACCAGCTTGGAGGTTATAGCTAGGAGTCTTGAGGAGTGTTTTCATCAGCTCGAGATTGCCAAATAGCCCGCTATTTCTGATTTGGGAAATAATCCCAAAGTTACAAATCGCATCTTCATCAGCTCGAGATTTGACCTGAAACTTGAAACTCGAGCTTGAGATATTTTGCCCAGCATTCGCGCACAGTGCGAGTCTTCGGGCTGGTTAAGACGCACCGGACAAATAGCGAGATAGTTTGCCAAATAGCGGGATATTTTGAAAACTATCCCAAGTTCCCAACATGATCTGGGATGATTATCTCGACCAAATATCTTGCTAATTGCAAGTTCGGGCTGATGAGGACGCAAATTAACTGGATAATTTGCGATCGGGATAGTTCAAATAATGGGATATTTGGCAATCTGGAGCTGATGAAAACAGGCCTTTGGAGAGTCTTTCCCCATGAGACAGTTGAGTCATGATCAGATTCACAGCAAGGGCCATTCAGACACAATAACAAGGGGAATTTTAGTCGCGATTCTAATCACTCATGTTTAGCACGTGTTCACACTTACAATATATATTAATTCATTTAAATCCTTCCCTCCCCTCCCCCCCCCCCCAATCTGTTATCTTCTACATGTACACATGAATGTACCACCAAATGCTCCATTGAATTTAGTTGGAATAAAGAGCATGCAACAAATAATCACAGCGTTTCACAATTAAACATATATATATAACCAGTGCCAATTGAATCACGTTGAGAATCTTGATGATTTGTGACAATTTGGGTTCATGCACACCAAAAATGGTTAAGATTCTGATCACAGCTCAAAAATTCATTTTACGAATCCATTTGGGGGAAGTGTGAACAAGCCCTATTATGTGGCTTCACATTCACAAGCACATGCCTTAGATCTGTGGATTATTTAGCATCTTACTGTAAAAGCCAATGAACAAGAAGGACAAATCCTCTTATCCCATCCACATGACCATGCAAAAATCTTCACATAATAATGATTTATTTATAAGAAGGAAAGACAACCTTCACTGAAAACATTTCAGGAACCATTACAATCATTTTTATCTTCTTCAGGAAGTCACTGCTTAGCGTTAAGACCTGGGAGATGAAATGGACAGAAGCCATGAGAAATCCCAAGGAGCTCAGACTGATTTATAATAAACAAAGCATGTTTCCGTAATCCCTGGTGAAACATCAAAACAACAACAGGAAGGAATCGACTCAGATCCAAAGCATCAAATCTAAATCCCACAAGTTACTGCAAGCAAGAAGTTCACAACTTTCTGAAATCACACAATTCCAGACTGCCATATCAAAAAATCATTTTCTCAGTACCGTATGTATAGGGGTTCATGCCAATACAGTACAATACTCATCTCACCTTTAATTATTAAGTGTACTTCTCCAAAGAGATGGCCAGTTTAAATATGAAAATTACCCCATACATGTAAATAAATAGAGGTAAAAAAAAATTCTGAGAAGACTATTATCAGTGCAAGCATTAAATTAACAATGTATGGAATTTCACTGAAATTCTAAAATTATGCTTCGCTTTATGCTCTTTTAGTCATTAACCATTAGAATGCTTCATAAAGTTTTATAAACTGTAAAGTTTGGAGATAACTTTACACTCCTTTCCCCTCCCTTTTGTGACAAGCCTCTTTCAAAAGTTCACAAATATCATCCATTTACTCTTTTGTTAGATGAAGGACAATTAATATCTGAAATAAAAATGAATTAAATCAAATATGTTAATACTTTCAACATTTTCCACACAACAGACACCAAATGAAATTTACATTAAATTAATCAGCAAACAAAAGTAATATACATCCATTGTTAGCATTGTGATATTTCATGGTTACCTAATTTATTATACAACTTCGGGCCTTACCCACAACATTTTTTGTTCTGGTCAATTAATAGCTGATTCCAGCAGTAACCACAAGAATTCTGCTTCTCTACAGGAGCGAATCATGTATGATACAATACAGGTCTAAAAAATCCTGTAAAACTAAAAGTGAAATCTCCCAGAAGCGGAAATTTGAGATTTTAGGCTCTTTTCTCCAAATAAATTCTCTCAAATGAGGCTTTCATCATAATTATATCTACATCTCTCTTAATACTAATCTACATGCATGGAAGAGAGCGGAGAAATCAGTCTCCTTCTATTAACAAATGGTATGTACCAGTGGTTCTAACCATGCATGAATCCTGTGGTATTAAGCCTCCATTCAATAGAGAGTAGATGCTGTGGATTGGTATATTGATCGGTAAAAGCAGGAACAAAAGAAGACAGAAAAACAATCAACAACCCCCTCACACAAGACTGTACAGAAAAGGGCGGATTTAGGCTGGGCACTCATCAGTGAATTAGACCTAAATTGGTATTCATTAGATATAGACCTGTTAAACACAGATACATGCATAAAGTCACCCTGAATTAGCCTTGGAATGGGTCTTCACCCTCCCATGTACCATAAGAACAATCAACAACCTACTCATCCAAGACTGTAGTGAACGGGACCGATTTAAGATGGGCACTCATCAGGGAATTAGACCTAAATTGATATTCAGTAGACATACATGTACAGCACTGTATAGACCTGTTATACACAGATAGATGCTTTAAGTCACCACAAATTTGCTTTGGAATGGGTCTTCACCCTCCCACGTTCAATAAGAACCATCAACAACCTACTCATCCAAGACTGTAGTGAACGGGTCCGATTTAAGATGGGCACTCATCAGCGAATTGGACCTAAATTGGTATTCACTAGACATACTGTACATGTACATGTATGTACATGTATATGCATATATGCTACTGTAGCATGTATAGTAATTGGACCAAGGGAGCATACAATTCTCTTTCCAATTGGAAAACTTGTTCATATATTCCAATATTTCCATTAAATTATTCTTCCAGTATTTTACTTTTGTGTGTGCCAAAACTTAATTCAAAGAAACCACCTGTAACATTATCAGATCAGGGTAAGAAGGTAGGGGATGGAGCAAAGCTACATGTACATGTATGTGGAAAGATGAGATTGAGAAAGTGTGAAGAGGGGAAGTAAAACACAGTCTGAAATTGATTGACTGACTCTCAGAGTCTCAGTCTTGAATGACGCATGCTGAGATATTGAAGGAATCCATTCTTTAAATATTGAAAAGAGCTTGCGAATAATGAATAGGGACCTGTCGGTTTAGGAACACCCACACTCAATACAGGCACAAATCAACAGCGTATGAAGGCATACAAATCAATAGATATGGGAATGGAAGGAACTAGGAAGAAAACTGTACATTTTTTTCTGGAAATTCTTAGAACCTGCATAGATTTAGCAGAACTTACAGTATTTGAAATGTTCAGACAATGATGACATCTTAAAGGGCAGTTTTTTAAATTTCAATCCTATTTTATTCATCAACCAATTGTAAATGTTTTTGTTTCAAACTCATCTGTTTAGTTATTTGAATTTTTATGTAATTTCTGAGAGAAAAAATAGGTTTTACAGCACTCGATCCCTCCACTAAACAGACCTGTGAATTGTAATGTCTGGAACTCCAAACAAGAAATCCACTGTTTCATGATACTACATGTACATAATGTATAAGTATCAGTCTAGATTAAGTAGATTTAACTTTTGTCAGCAAATCTAAAAAGAGCCCACTCCCTCTCCCAATCTTCATTGAAATTTAAATATTCAAGATGTTTTCTAAGAAAATCTCTCTTTCTAAAGCAACCTTACAAAAGCACCACTCCCATAAGCCATATTCAGAAAGCAAAGAAACCTTTCAACACTGTCATTTAAGAGCTTCTATCTAATGTTAATTTACTAAATCATTCCCATACATGATGGATTAACTTTCTTCTTGTGACTCATACTAAAACATTAAGTTTACTGAAGTAATGATGCACGAACGAGGTTATGGTTAGCGTGATAACTACAGCCGAGCTGTGGAAGGTCTGAACTCAAAAGTTATGTGCGGTGTGGACGAAATTAACATTGAGGTTACACCAGCTTACTGTTCAAAATTAAATGGATGTTTCCCGGTTTGTAGTTCAAAACGTTGCTTAGTCGTTGTTTTCGGGCCTGTGTGAACCGCCATCGTTGTTTATAACTTTGAGGCTTCGCAAATTTAAAGTTTTTAATCTATGACGGTTGCGTATGAACATAGCTACAATCATAATCATGTATGGAAGGATTTAGATTATATGTCTCATCTGAGATCATCCCTACAGAGACGTGTCATTCACACAATATATAAGATTAGGGGTTAGGGTGTGGACAATGAGAACAGACGCTCAAGGTCACTAACCTAGGTCGCGCACACACTATCACCTGACTCTAATTTACTATAACAGTGAAACCTGTCTATAAAGACCAGTCAAGGGAAACATGAAACAAGGTCTGTACATGTATATCATAGGCAGGTGGTCTTTATGCATGTACAGGATTCAATGAGAAACCATTTTCAAGGAAACCATATATTCAAGGGAAACCAAAAATGTAGTCTTTCTATACAGGTGGTCCATAAAGCAGGTTTGACTGTATAATCAATTTTATAAAAATGCAATGTAGATAGAATCAACTATTATTTAAAGCTATTGCTCAGGCAAAAAAGTACATAATTCTGAGTCTGCACTGTAGACTACTATTAAACACATCCTTTCTCATTTTCTTGCTTTCATACTCACTTTTGTGTATACAAGTTCAGCTTTAAAAAAACTTTTCTAGACACTGTATCAAAAATACAAACAAATTCATAAGGTATTTCCTCTGTACAAATACAAATACAATGTACTCGCAGTAGTAGTGTTTATTTACCGTTTTGGTCGAGTGATCCATCAATATTTGATTAATTGCTCTCAAAAGCACTTTTCATCAGTTCCCACAGTTGTCCTTGTAATTGACCTTGGTGCTTTAATACAAATTACTTTAAACTCCCATTATCAATTTGTCCCATTAATAGAACTACCTCACCTATGCATGCATGGCCTACATCTAAATTATCTCAACTTGAAAAAAAAAGAAATAACCGAAAGGCAAGGTATTATATGAGTGGGCAAGAAATGGCGGTTAATAGAAATGGCATTTTCAAATTCCAATTTAGTTAAATTAATTGTGAGCCAAAATGTATAATTGCTTTACAATTAACAAAGCACAAAATATATTTATTGAGCTTTCTAACTGTAACACATTGAACACACCTATCATAAATTTAACTCAAAATAACAAATAAAAAGCACAAAACAGCAGCCTCTGTACTTTATTGCTTACATTTCTGTGTGAAAAAAATGATTTTGCACAATTATTAAACAGCACTGGGCCCAACCAACACCCCCCCCAAAAAAAAGAATCCTTCACCACCAGAGTAAAACTAAAAGAAAACGTTTCCACCAGATCTTTGACTCTATGGGGGATGCTCAATTCCTACAGTGAGATTTATTCAATATTTCCTTTTGTCTCATAGTTTTTTTCTTCAGAACCTACATGTACAAGCTTTACAGTTTTGTAGATGTAGCTTTTTAGAGAGCACTAGCTTGCTCTTGTCGATTCCATTTATTTCTTCACTGTTCATCAACACCATGCAGGGCACTTGCTGTTCTGAATTATTGGTAAACTAATTTCCTCTCCCCAGCATGGGGGCTTCAAGTTCAACTTACCCTTTATAAACATGCCCTAGAATGCCAAGCCACTGAATAGTCTAATCACATCCATATGGGCAAGCATGTGGTGCTCCTACCTGTACATGTATCATGTGTTGAGAGCAAGGAGGGTGTTAACTCTGTTTTAAAGCCCCTCTAAAGTGTGCGGAGCCCCAAAACTTTGATGGCAAACTTTCTCTTAAATTGTTCATAATATGAAAGAGAATGTCATTTAAGACACATTTCTGCAAGGATTTTCAAAACAGATGTGTTTGAAGTCAAATATTGATGAAAAAATACAAAATTTAGGTTTTCTGCGTACACCAGGGGGGGGGGAATCTTTGCAGAACTGTGTCTTAAATAATAGGCATATCCTAGGGACTATATAAACTGTGAACCTCTTTAGGTTTCAGGATGAAAGATGAAAAACAGCATTGCAAATCTGAACATTCAAATTCTTGTTCAGGATTTTCTGGGCAAGGCATGAAAGTTCAGATTTTTAAAACTTCATAAATAAATATATTGACCTTTTATCTGATCTAATAAACTTAATTGACCTCACATTGACTATTGGCCTATGTAGTCCATAGTATGTCCTGGAATGGCACATTGTAAGGAGATACAATTTTTCTGTTATTTTTATATTTAACCCATTACAGGTCTTCTTCCTTTCCATTCAATGCACCTATACATGTATGTTGAAGCCATATAAACTATAAAGCCTCTCATGTCTTCCGGAGGCCATAAAGTTTTGAATCAAGAAAACATTAGGTTCCTTCCTGTATTTACATTGTACATACACTACAGCTATAGGGCTTCCATGTAATACTTATGTCTAAATGTATGTGTTCCATTGTTCAATAGTTCCTGACTATATAAAGATTAAAGGCCATTTAACAACCACATACTGTTGAAAGAAACAGTGCTCAGAGTGAAAATACCTACAGTGTATGCGCATAGACGCATACAGATAGTCTGATGTAGATTTGAAAGTTGAAAATTTGAAAATAAAATTACTTCTGATAGTAGACGGACTAGGTGTAGACCTAACTAGACCATGATGGAATAGATTTATTGGATAGTAGACATACTGGTTGTAGACCGAATGGCAATCCCTGCCTTTACCCAGCATCTTTCTCCATGTCTTTCTGCCTGTACATTTGTTAGTAGCTTTAACCATCTGTGAACGGAGGCAGTGGTCAACATGTGGTGTTGCCATTTACAGTCGGCCATACGGTATAACGCCTGGTGGTTTATTACATGTTGCAATCTTAATTAGAATTTGTGCTTGAGAAAATTAATAGTTTCATTGAAATCTCATTGAAGCCTTGAAGGTGAATTCTAAGTTATGCCCCAGCTGTTATTTTGATGCTTAATGAATGCCAAAGCATGCTGCATCCAACCAAGTGCATTTTCCTGTCCATAGTCAACACTGTAAGAATGTGAATTGAATTCTTCCTGAAGAATGCAATGCACAGTAATGTACATGTACATACTGTATTTTAACCTACCGTATTCATATGTGAAAATTAAAAGCATTTCTACAAGACTTTGTGAGCCATTCTTCTTCTACCATTCATAATCTACACTGTAATACTGTAAATAAAAAATAAATTCAAGGGCCACTTCAAGCATGCATGAAACTTTTGCAAATTTTGCAAGTGGTTCACAATCATTAAATTTATATTCCACAAAGTAATTAAATCATAACATTGACACAACACTGGATTTTTGAAATAGATGAAAATGTTATCGCAACAAAAAAGGCTGTCGTTTACAATTCAAGAAAGTCTGATGTCATGAGTTTTTCTGGTTTCATGGTAGTATACATGTAAGAACTTTAATAACATAGAAGTTCCTAATAATAATAATAAATAACAGTCATACTTGTATCTAGATGTTACAGACTTTGTTTCTAAGCACTTTACATTGTGATAATTATTATCCCGGTCATTGGATTCATTTGCTATAAATCCACACATGATATTGCACAGTCTCTGCTCCCTGGGGAGTATTCCGGCCTGGCCCCATTTTACAAGTGCACACATGCCAATCCAACCACATTCATATTTTCATCAGTACCGGGTTAACACCTGGGTGGAGAGTGGCAAATGTAGATTAATGTCTTGCCAAAGGACATTAGTGCCATGGAGGGACTCGAACCGTGAACCAAGCCATCCATAGTCCAATGAAGTATCCACTTGAGCATGTTTCCTTCCTACTCCTTTACCCTGTCCTCTACCTTTTACATCAAGATTTTGACATAATCCACCAAGATCAACTTCTTATCGTGAGTGATATAAATTGAAACATCAGCTTTGTACAAGATAAGCCTGCCATCCTTCTAACATCAATTTTAGAATCTATACTCCAGTTAGTTGCTATATAGGTCTTATATGACCTCCAGTATTAACTCATTTTATACCTGGTTTGATCATAGAGATTAATACAGTTGTAAATCTCTCTCATAAAAATATACGGGAGTGAAAAGTGATTGACATACATGTAGATGACCAAAAGTTTCCTGTTTTCCAGCTGAGAGACGCGGGGCAGCTGCAACAAGTGAGTGGCACTCCCTCTAAAGACTGAAATGTTAAGGTCAGATTTAAGTTGCCTTTGATAAATCATGGTTAAATAATAATTCATGTAAGCCTGCATCATGTCTGTACACCCTTACTCAGACAATAATTGAGGGAAGTCATTTTATGCAACTCATGAATGCAACAGAACCATAGTCAGTGAATCTTTGTGTTGGGGTGGGGGAGGGTGGGAGGGGAGGCAAGAAAGTTATCAACACTTTTATAACCATGATTATTACGTCAAAGAGAAGAATAAATCTCTCATAAACAGGATTTTTGTGAAAGTTCAGAGATCACATGAGAGGGGGGCGCCTATAAGCTCTAGTGTAAAAAGTTATTTCTGTTTGCAGGAGCTCTTTTGAATTTGGCTTGGTAAAAGTGTGATATTTTGAGAGTATTGTATTGTTATAATTATATTTCCGGAACTCTTTTACAGTTTACCAGACCTCTTTTCCAGGTTACCAGACCTATTTTGAAGCTTTCAAGATCTAAACTGCTCATGCTAACACTACTACATGTGCATGTACAATACATGTATGTAATTATTTCGCTGATAAGCTTCTACTATATATGGTTGGATACATTGATAGTTTTGAATCTATATTTTGTGCAACATGAGATTGAGCAGGCCTGTAAACTATATGTACATGAACACAGTATGAAATACTTGTGGGTTGCTTCCCCCCCCCCTCTCTCTCTCTCTCTCTCTTGCTCTCTCTCTTCTTTTTTTAAGGAAGAGCGGATGAGTGAGCATGCCAATCTCTTTCAAATTAACAATTTCCTTGCAGTCGACAACGTTCAGGTCGTGGGCTGACGGCTTATGCGTTCTATGTTGGGTTTGAGACAGACAGGTGCGACTCTTGTCTACGTCTGAAGTGTCAAGCTCAAATGAATTATTAGTAAATAGTCAATGTATGAAGAGTATATTTAATAGTACAGGGTATACTATTCATCCTAATACCATATGCTTTTCACACTTGTTTTGCTCAGCCCTGTACTTTGCTTTAATAGCCCCAGAGTCTCTAACTTTTTTAACTTTTCACTCCCTGTTTTACTCCCTAGTTTGGTAGCTTTTTACAAAACCTTTTACAGTAGTTAGTGGCATGAAAATCCATATCCATAATACGTATATACATGTACAGTGTACATGTACATGTATATAAATGAGAGTTGAATATGGCAATCCAACTTTAAACCTGACTCATATTTTCTGATTGAGTTGATCGAGTTGATAAATTTGTAAAAACTACAGAAACAAAAATTAGCATCATGAACATACAGTAGAAGGATAATAGTTTGAGATGGTGAATTGGTAATGTTAGCGCATTTAAATTTGTCATCTTATCTGACTTACTGCAGGTGAAGGACTGACTGACACTTTGTCTGTATTTAGCCAATTAAAGGTCAGAGAAGGAAACATTTACCCATAGAAGCTCAAGTATACATACAAATATTCACTGTGAAAGAGACTCTAGATGCGAGTGTGCAATCAAGGGAAATGGCCTACTGTAGTCCCAGACACAGTCTCTTACGATGTGACCCTAAAGGGTTGTTCAGACATGACACAGCAAAACCGTGGCAGTTTTTAAGTGTCATACGCTTAACATTTCTGTATCTTATGACACAGAGCTTGAGTGAATACGCGCAAGTCTTTTGTTGCGTGAAGTGGTCATTCCTTTACACCTTTAAAAATGTGGCCTCTGTTTTGTGGCAGTAGACAAAAGACCATAACTTCAGATCCTATCTGAGATTAGGTGTGCTCCCTTGAACCAGAGCCTTCATTGAGATCAGAGGGAAAGACTATACAGGGTACAACAATTTTTGTCTGCTCTGTGTGGATGTGGTTGAATCTACATGTAACCCAGGTGTATGACCAAAGTTGACTCATCTTGAGTTACACTGTAGACGACCATTCAGGTGCCCCAAAGCCAGGCCAAATCTCCTATTGAAACTTACAAGTTTCCATGATTTACTACTTCTACTTCTACTTCTACGTCGGTACTTGACAGGATGCATCCTTGCAATTAAACATGTCCCTGAAATTTTACCAAAGTATTTCTGGTGCCAATTTATAGAGCAATGTTCTTAAAAATCAAATTCTTAAATCAAAAGAAGAAAAAAGATAAGATCAGCTGAGGTTTGGCCCTAGCTTTAGGGGCATGCAGGGAATGGCAGGACTGAGGAACCAGGGATTTCCCCCTTCCCTTCCCCATCATTTCAGGGAATACAATCTAGATATAGATCTATGGTCTATAACTCTATATCAGCTGAGAATCTCAAAGGTAACACAATTGTTTAAAACACTGAAACTTAGAAAGCTATGTCGTTCACACAGACAGAGGAAACCTTTTCAAATTTTGCCCAATGTTCCCACAAGGCACAAACAAGCCAGTCACATCATTCATTCATCTCATGAATGCTCACACGTTCCTCACATAACTTGACTCATTCGTTTTCCTCTCCTGCAGCTGCAGTGATTAATGGGGATATCTCTGCAACTTATCAGGATAAACATAACTGCAAGATATTAACAGCTAATTCTCAAACGTTGACTCCAAAGGAGTCACGAAAAGCAGCCGACGTGAAATTAATACTTTATAGCATGCACTACGTGATCGCTGTCCATGCCAGACTTTATCCGGGGGCTTCCCATGGCTGACCGCTGACTCACACAGTCCACAACAAACGATCAAAGCCTCAAATATCATGCTAAATCTAACTAGAATTTTTTCATTTTACCCTTCCATACGTTGTAAATATATCTCAGAATACATACCACTGGTCAATGAATCGTTGTTGGCCATTTCGCCGCCACCTGTCCTAAAAACATCTGCCATATTTGTCGGCTTTAGCTCCGGTCTTCCAGCAGCAAACCGTTACGTTAATCCTTGGTACAGTGCATGCATGCAGTGTATAGGATCTATGTCGAATCGTTATCCATTCATTGCGTGTAGTGTCCAAATCGCCTGTCGTGCGTTTCGGCACAAGATGGCGTGCGACTATATTACAGAAAATGCAGAGAGAAACAATGATCGTGCCCGCAAACATTTCTGGAGAAATCAATTTTATCCATTTATCGATATGGTTGGTTGGTTGGTTCATGGTTGTTATTTTTTACCTGACTGCTAAGAAAGCATAAATGCTTGTAAGTAAGCAACCAGACGACCGACGGCTTTAGGTCCTCTCCGATGGACCTGGTAATGAGGATTAATGCCTTACCAAAGGGCACTAGCGCATCGACTTGGTTTCGAACCCAGGTCACCGGATTACGAGACCACTGCTCTACCGACTTAGCCATCTAATAGTGTATCAAAATTACCAGTAATTCTCTCATATTCCTTTCTCAACTATTTCACAGCACGGGTGATCATTTTATGTAACAGTTCAGGGCTGGAACTGTTTTCTTACTATATATTCCGTTTCCTGACAGCGGGCCTTACAGTTTCAAATTCATTATTCTCCCTTTCAAGAAAACAAACCAAAATATTCCAAATCTATCTCCATGGCCCTGGGAAGCGGGGTGCTGGGATGCTGCAGCACCCCCGGAATTTGTCCAGGGGGGGGGGGGGGCATAGCACCCCCTGCAAAAAAAAATGGTATGATATATTTACTGTAGCCATATCGCTTCGCTTACAAAATTGTCACACAGCCGACAGCCACAAATGAAGATTGGAAAGTACACAATAATAACGTTTCTTTCACAAAATCCCATAAAATTACCCCTCGAAGCGAATTTAAAAAAAAAAAAAAAATTAATTAAAAAAAAATATATATATAATAACAAAATATTTTAAAAATAAATAAACCTGTCTATCTCTGGCCCAAATTTGACCAAGAAAATAGACAAAACATCTCTCTGTTGCTTATAAACTTGCTTTACATTTTAATTAGATATAAACGACGATCTTGTTTTTGTTTTGGGGTCTGATCAAATATAAGGGTACATCTGACCACACTTTCAAAGATAACAATGTAAGGCAATTCCAGAATTGGCGCTCTCAAATACTCTAATTATCGTTAGGTCTCTATCATTATCGTCTTCTGTCAATTTCTTTATAATGTAAATATTTGCAGTTTTAGTTATATCATCTTCAACCGTATAGGCTTAGTGTGTATCGTAAAGTTGAATAGTATCTATCATTTTATATTTTTAGTACGGTAAATATATATTTTTTTCATTAATTGAAAAGGGACTAAATTAATTAAGAATCCTCTCCAATTTCAGACTCACAGATAATTTCCAGAGAACGATCACATAGAACATTCTAAAGCCGTAAATGCCTTTCAAAGAAAATCAATATGATCGATTAGCAGTATGCGCAACGTAGACCTGCTGCCTAAAATTGGAACAGAATCTTCAAATTCAACGTATTTGGTGTCTCATGCGTTAGTATAATAGTTATGTAGGCCTACCGGTATATAAATTCTCAGCAAATCGGTAATTTTAATTCATTTTCCCCATTTTTCTCAATTCTAAGCTCTGATATTTACTATCGCCTATCGCATACTATACCAGTACAATATTATTATGTTTACCTTGAAAATCTTTTCTCATCAAAACCTAACCACATCATCTTTCTGATTTAGATTTTAAATAAGGATAAAAATAGTAAAAACCGGAATGTTATAGTGCAGTAAACTCTTCTAGTCAGAATAAAAACCGTATCGGCTTCAAATTGTAGACAATCGCAATTATGGGCCCCGACTTACAAAGAGTTGATATCAATCGCTACTTATTTGCGATTGATATAAATCGCAACTATAGGCCTACATAAGAGCTAGGAGACCGTATAACTTGCGATTGATTGGAGGACTTGCGATTGATTGCGATTGATTGTATCTATCGCAACTCTTTGTAAGACGGGGCCCTTGTCTGACGTCACTACGATTCTGAGCCGATTTAGCGTTTCCTCTTCCAAGGAGGCCTGAAATCCCTTGAAATTTATGTTGTTTTCATCATAATTATAACTGTTAAGATTCTTGTTTGGTAATTATGTTTTTGTTAAAATTTAATGTTCGTATCAAATGCTATTCTTCCAAATTCAAATCGTAGTCGATAAAGCATGATATTGTGCGATGGGCTTAAACCATGAATGTATACAAAAGTACGATAACGTATATGCGACAAAAGAGCTTGGAATTGCCCAAATAATATATACACTCCAGAACCCTTTGATAATTTTCATATTTTCTAAAGAGCCAACAATAAAGTATGGGAGGTAAACTACTTATAAATAGCTTCAAAAGAATTAAAATGTTCTAAAGGTGATAACACAATACTATTCTGAATTAAGCGCACAGTATATACATTCCTGACATAATCCAAATAACGTGATTTTTGTCGATGTCGTAGATATCAAACAATGAATAAAATATAGAAATCAGCACTTTCTCAGATATAGAGAAACGGATGTAACAGACAAGTAAATGTAAGCCTCAGTAAGCCACCTCAATCAATCACTGTCTTGTCATATTTACATAAGACAGTATCATGTCACCTTTTTATATGGATTCCAAGCGATCGGGGGATCTATTAGTCGGGTCGAAAGAAAGGAGGGGGGGGGGGTGTTCAGCTAGCACCGGTGCGATTATTGCAGGTGTTTTCTACTACAACTGGTCTTCAACTATGATATTACAAAGGAATGCCATTTTGTGATAATGTTTAGCTCTGCAGCAGCCGACTTGAGTTTTACTGCCCATCCTCGGGACAGTCTTTCTTCCTATTTAGCTGCTGGAGGTGGACCCACTAGAACCATTCTGTCCTGGGTTTGTTTGCATTAGACGCTTGTTGAGCTGCTAAGTTCAGCCTGCCGACCTTTTATATCTCCTGAAAATAGGCAAGTTCTTTCTATTCACTTAGTCTAATGAACTTGAACAGATGTTAATCATACTTTTGGGAGTATATATCAGACAATGATTTGGTTTTTTAATGCACTGGGGTGTAATATAATTATGGTTTAAATGGGATGCTCGAAGTAAGCAAAGTGACCAAATTGGCACTATTGGGGAAAGGGGGCAGGGGGGGGGGGGGTAGTGTACATTTGGCAATACCGTATAGACTTGTCCAAAGTTTTCCAGGCATCATGCAGACGACAGTGGTGCGAGTGGGGGCTAGACCGCTAAAGCTTCTGGTGGATATGCCACTTGCCGGGCCACCAAAAAAAAAACACGAAATTTTCCTATTTTTTTCTTTGATATTTAACTGCTTTTCTACCGGAAAATGATGAGGAAACAGCTGGCTGATGTCATTCTAGAGATATTACTAAGCAAACCAACTCGTTAATGTCCGGTCTAAAAACCGATTCGCAGTTCATTGTTATGACTCAATCAATAGTGTTCAGATGAACAATTTAATCTTAAACTCTTCATTCGACAAAT